>CM035431.1:97649907-97697407 GCA_020310875.1 Ceratopteris richardii
CTCATCATTCTTCGGCTCTGCAGCATGGTCCCATATGGAAAAGCGTATTGGGAACTTGGAAGGAGAGAGAGAGAGAGAGAGAGAGTTTGGCCCGCATGTATGACATATGACAGCTTTCCTCTCCGCTTTCAGGCTTCTGAATTGTATAATCATGACATACACTTGAGATCATGGATTACTAGCTAACAAGGCAGTCGAAGGCTCTAGCCTCTCGTCTCTCCAGTCCAATTAAATTCCAAGCTGCCTGGCTTCTCAATGCACGTACAAGAGGATCGTCAATGGTCATGACTCATGGCTTGAGAGGAGAAAAGTCAATCATTGGAACTTTTTGTTTTAATAAAAGGAAGTTCGGCTTTAGCCTAATCTCCCGGCCGAGAGGGCATTAGAAATGAGGTGGATAAAATCATCATCACCCTCATGTGGGACCCATTTAGGTTTCAACTTATTGTTTTCGATGAGATAAATACAGTGATGTCTAAACGGCGGAGATCTCTTATCTGGAGAGATTCTTTTACCAAGAAGAAACAAGGATTTCTCGATCGACCATTCCTTAGGAGTTTGGCCAAAATTGACAGCGCATCGCTCCCTCCAAATCTTCCAGAGAGTCTCACCCCTGATGGCATTCCATAGCCTCGATGAGCAACCAACCGCCTCACCCAACATCACCTGTTGCCAATTGATTTGGTTCGTGAGTCTCAATACTCGGGTCACGTGACGCCAAATAACACGAGACTTGGGGCAGTAGAAGAACAGGTGAACTAAATCTTCAATGCATCGATGACAACGCTGTCATCGAGATTTTCTCTTCTCTCTCACTTGTGGAGGCCTACAAAAAACATATTTGGTGAAGGTAGCCGGAATTCCCCGAGAAGTCCAGGATGCATCAAGGATGTCAAAGGAAGCTCACATACAAAGTTTCAAAGAAATCAAGAAAGTCCATGGTAGCGGTCAAAGCTGGTCAAAGTTAGGAAATTAGGGCAAAAATTTCATTATCACCAAATTAGATGAAAATTCATATACTTGTAAATATTGTCAAAGGAAGTCTATAGCCCAGATTTCAGCAGAAAATGGATTTTGTAGCACATTGATATGCTATGTTCATTTTGTAAAAATATAATTTTTCTAGTTTGACCCTACAAATTCTTGTATAGAAATTTATGTTAGCCATATGGTTTGGCATGTATAAAGACCATATGTGGCTACATATTTGTACAAAGTTTCAAGGCTATCAGAGCTTCCTAGAGACCTTAATGCCACCTTGCAAGCTTCCAAATGTAGACAAACTTGTACAAGGAAGATTCAGATGGAAGTTTTTTTTGCATATTCTTGAAGGAGTTCTTTGAAAACATAGTATTACAAAGTTTCATCTTCATCAAAGCCTATTTGGAGGGTCAAAGAGCACAAAGTCCAATTTTCAGGATCACCGTAGTTTTCTAGTTTAAGCAAATTGAAGGGTTGAAGGGCTACCACATGGCGAAAGCTGATTGAGCCATGTTGTACGATCAAGATGAGCTCATATTCAAGGGTGGAGATGCACTTATGCTTAAAGCAAGGAGGATCCACGATTTTTTCCATAAAAGAAGACTTTTTTGACAATCAAAGATCAATAATGCAGCTTTTCTCCAAAAATAGTGGCTTATCTTATCCAAACTGATGTCAGCACTGATCCGACGGTCCAGATCATCCCCAAATCCAATGGTGGAGAATGATGGCGCCTAAATAACACTCCTTTACACTACATTTGATAGAATGAACAATTCCAAGCTATTGATTTGATTAATCAAATGGTTGTAATCGAAAGTAGTGATCCTAGAGTTGAGAGTTGATTTCTCTAGATCCAAGGGCCCAAATTCATTCAAAAAACTATATAAACCCCCCCTCCAAACTCTTAGAGCATCATTGTTAGGCATCCATAGGGCTCTTGCTAGCTTACGGTTTCCTTGAGACGATCACCCTCGGTTGAGCGAGTGAGGATCCAAGGTGGGCTAGTATGAGTATAGTACCTAGTTTCAAATTTAAGTTAGAACTCCAATCTAGGATAGGCTCTTGAAACCAGCATCTCTATCTTGCTCACCCTCGGTGGAGCGTGTGAGTGAGTTAGAGCTGGTTTTAATGAGTCTTAGACTTCTTTAGTTAGACGTTACGAGCGTAGACATACATAGGGTCACTGAAGTGGAACTCACCTTCTTACGTGTGACATTCGGTTGAACTGTCATGGTTTGAGGGTCGGAACCACCTTTGATCAGTAGACTGCCTAGCTTGACGTACCACGACGATCTTATACATGTATCTTAATTCAAATCCTTTTAATTCATGTCACTTGTCACTTGTCTCTTGTCTCCTCTCTCAGTCTCTTAAGTATTTTTACATGTCTTCTATTTCTTCTATGTGTGAGAAGGCTCCGCAGTATTGCGTTGAACCAGTGAGGATGTTTCTTTGAGCTTGTGAGTAAACTCTATCATCATAATTCACTTGCATGCATATAATCCATACATACCTATACATATTGATTAGTTTCTGAAAGTGTATAAGAAGCTCCAATATTGGACCATTCTTCCTTTCGAAACTAGTTTATGTGTAAGGATTCCATCTATTCACGTCATGCATACATATCATCCAAAGAAGACTATGCATATGGATTAGAATTAGGAAGTTTTTAAGAAGCTCCTTCAATGGACCATTCTTCCTTCCAAATTTGATTCGTGTGTATGATTCTCTTTCATTCTTATCATTCATGTTCATAATCTAACTTGCACTCCTACATTCCCATTCCCATAATCATTTCAACATCTCTCTCTTCTCCATACTCAACATTAATTTCACTTTCATGTCCTTAAACAATCCAACATTCATTAGCTTCATACACCCTGTGTGTGCCACGACCGGACCCGATCCACCCGGATTGCGATCACCTCCACAATGCTTGCACCATGGTGGCACACTGCAGATTTTTTTAGCCCTTGCATTGGACCAGATACCTTTATGCAAGATCTGCCACATGAGAATGGACTTTTTGACCTCAATTACACGGTGCCTATCATGGACAAAGGAAACCCCTGATCTTAGATTCCATGTGAACTCTATATCTCATGATTGGTTCAGAATTAGGAGAAACGAATGCTTCCATTGTGTTAGGAGCATGCCAAAACCCTAAGATCGACTATCTACTTGCCTGATTCGGATATCCAGAGCTCATGTTTGGAATTGATGATATCATCGATGACATCTTCTAATCTAATTCTTGGACATCCTATCTTGTCCCCTTGTAATCTCGTAGTACGAGATCCTGTCGAGTTCTTTCGTGTATCTAGTTCATCTCCGAGAAGGGAGTTCTTGTAATCCAGATATCTTGTCTCATACTTACAATCCCGGGTTGTGGGATCTCCTATATCATCTCTAGTCCAGTTTTCCATACCTATTAGTCCCGGGTTGTGGAACATCTTGTATCAGTCACATATTCTTGTATCATCTTCCCTACGTGGGTGTTATTGTAATCATAAGTGTATTTCAAAAATCTTGTCTACTGTAGTCAAAGAGCACAATCTAGTGCTTCCCTGACATTTTGGCAAGACTATCTTCTATCCAAGACCAGACATCATGGAGAACGCTTATGAATAGATCGTAGCATCACTTCAGAGTCTCCAACAACAAGTCGAAGACCTAAGTCATCGACAAACACAAGTCGAGATGGGACATCCAGTGCATGTAGGTGCACTCCTCTAAGAATTACGAGAACGAATCGGGAGTCTTCAAGCAAATCAAGGGAGTATTCAAGTGAATCAACGGCCTAGTACATCATTTATGAAAGAACCCAAGATTTGCATGCCAGAAAAGTTCAATGGGGATCGCACAAAGTTTCGTGGATTTCTCCAGCAAGTTAAATTGTACATCCGTATGCAACCTGATAGATACCCTGACGAGGCATCCAAGGTCGGGTTTATTGGAACCTTGCTCTGTGGCCAAGCATTATCGTGGTTTGCGCCAATCTTGGAGAAGAACATGGCAGTACTTCAGGACTATGAGGGATTTCTTCGAGAACTCTCTGCCACATTTGGAGATGCAGATACAAGTCGAGTAGCAGAAACAAATCTTCGGAAGCTACGTCAAGGTAACCGCCCTGCCTCTACCTATGCATCTGAATTTAGGTAGTTCATATGTGATCTCACTTGGCATGAAGATTATTTCATAAGCCAATTCAGATGGGGTTTAAGAGATGATGTGAAGGACCTGTTGCTCACGATGCCAGAGGTTAAAACATTGAATGAATATATCATGCAAGCTATTCAATGTGATAACTGACTTTTTGAAAGGAAACAAGAGAAACAAGTAGAAGGAAGACCTCGCCAGTGGAAACCTTTCCAACCGACTACTAAAGATGAGTCCATGCCTGAACCTATGCAAATAGATGTAACTAGGTTTTAGCCTTTAACACTAGAAGAGAAATAGAGAAGGAGAGTTAATAAGTTATGTCTCTACTGTGGAAACCCTAGACATATTGCAATTAATTGTCCAAACAAGAGAACAAACTCCAGAGTCACAACCATCCTTGTAGAGCAGGGAAACGAGGAAGTCCAGTTGTAAAAGAGACCCTGCAACCGGACAATGATATAAGAAAGGGTCTCATAATTCCAGCTACACCCATAGAAACATGTCTTGCACCTGTCAAGTTAATCATGCCCAAGAAGACCCTTTCCCTTAGAGCCCTAGTAGATTCAGGAGCCTCCTCATGTTTCATCGATGAAGGATTGGTTAAGAAACATGGAATTCTTATACTTCGGAAGAATAAACCAGTAGTAGCTGAAGTAGTAGATGGACGACCTCTAGGATCTGGGAATATAACCATGGAAACCACACCATTAAGAGTGCACCTTGGTGACCATGAATCCCATATATGTTTCAATGTAATATCGAGCCCAGTACATCTAGTTATCATTGGAATGCCTTGGTTAAAGAAGCATAATCGAGACATTAATTGGGAAAAGAATAAAATCACCCGTCGAGATATCCAGAAGAACCCAACATATGTCGGAGCCAAAGCCTTCATACATGCAGTAAGGAAGGAACCTACATATATGATCTATGCCATACCAGCTCAAGAATCCAAGAAAGATGATCTAGTACAGCTACCCAATCAGTACAAAGGCTTTGAAGATGTTTTTGAAAAGAAGAATGCAGATATCCTCCCAGAGCATAGACCTTATGATTGCCCCATAGATCTTCAAGTGGGAGCACAACCACCCTTTGGACCAATCTACAGACTATCCCCAGAAGAACTTACAGAACTACGCAAGAACATTGATGAGAATCTAGCAAAGGGGTTTATCAAACACTCGAAGTCTCCAGCAAGAGCTCCTATTCTATTTGTAAAGAAGAAGCATGGGACTCTCTCAATGTGTGTTGACTATCGTGGATTGAACAAAGTCACTATAAAGAACAGATACCCGCTACCACTTATATCAGAGCTCTTGGAAGGCCTTGGAAAAGCAAAATTCTTCACAAAGATTGATCTTCGAGGAGCTTACAACCTTGTCAGGATCAGAGAAGGAGACGAATGGAAGACAACATTTCGAACAAGGTATGGCCATTTTGAACATGTAGTTATGCCATTCGGTCTTACCAATGCTCCAGCTGTCTTCCAACACATGATGAATGATATCTTTCTGTAATATACCTTGATGATATCTTGATATTCTCCAAAAATCTAGAGGATCATGAAAGTCATGTAAAGATAGTCCTAGAGAAACTAAGAGAAAAATGATTATATGCAAAATTGGAGAAGTGCTCTTTCCATAAGACAGAAGTGGAATTTTTAGGGTACATTGTATCAGATAAAGGAATTTTTATGGACCCTAAGAAGATTCAGACAATCCTTGATTGGCAACCACCTTCATGTGTTCGAGATGTACAATGTTTTTTGGGGTTTGCCAACTTCTATAGGATATTCATCAAAGATTACTCCAAGATAGTGACACCTCTTACCAAGCTTACAAGGAACTCCAAATTCTCATGGACCGAAGAAGCAGAAAAAGCATTTCAGACCTTGAAATTAGCATTCACTACTGCTCCAATTCTAGTTCATCCTGATTCTACTAAACCCTTCTTCCTAGAGACAGATGCATCAAACTTTGCCCTAGGGGCCATTCTCTCACAATATGGAGATGATGGACACCTACATCCTATTGCATATAATTCCAGAATATTTTCTCCTCCAGAAATTAATTATGAAATTCATGATAAAGAACTTCTTGCCATAGTGCACGCATTTGATACTTGGCGTCATCATCTAGAAAGAGCAACTCATAAAGTTATCGTGTATACAGATCACAAAAACCTAGAGTATTTTATGACCACCCGCATCCTCAACAGAAGGCAATATCGATGGAGTAACTTTTTATCCAGATTCGACTTTGTCATCACATATCGTCCAGGACGGCAACAGTGTGAGTCAGATGCCTTGTCAAGAAGATCTTACCTTGCACCAAAGAAGGGTGAAGAGGCCTTCGATCAACAAGAGAGTGTATTACTCAAGCCTGAGCATCTCCAGTTAGCAGGTATCTCTCCAACCCATCCTGAAGATTCAGCCTTGAATCATTTGATTCGTGAGAATTTACCACAAGATGAACTATTTTGTAATGTTAAGCAAAAAACTCAAGAAGGAAAACTCCAAGAAGTAAATGAATTTCAGGAAAATGACGGCTTATTGTTCTATAAAAACCTATTGTATGTCCCTCCAAGAAAACCCAGGATCCAGGTGCTTCAACAACGTCATGACAACCTTGCAGCAGGACATTTTGGAGTAAATAAAACAATAGAACTCATATCCAGGGATTTTTGGTGGCCTCAAATGTGGAAGGAAGTCAAAGAATATATCCAAACGTGTGACACTTGCAATAGATCTAAGGTACCACGACATAAGCCTCATGGCCTCTTGCAACCTTTACCTATTCCAGAAAGGCCATGGGCTTCATTATCTATGGATTTCATCACAGATCTACCAAAGTCAGATAAGTATGATGCCATTCTTGTTATTGTGGATAGATTCACAAAGATGGCACACTTAATTCCAACTACAAAGGCAATCACAGGTGCAACCACTACTAGACTCTTTCTCAGTTACATCTGTAGGCTTCATGGATTGCTTGATGATATTGTCAATGATCGAGGTCCACAGTTCATATCCAGCTTCTAGAACAGTCTTTGCAAGCTCATTGGTGTTCAAGTTAAACTATCCACAACAAATCATCCACAGACTGATGGACAAACAAAATGGGTGAATCAAGTCCTGGAGCAATATCTTTGTTGCACCAGCAACTACCATCAAAATGATTGGTTTGAGCTTTTACCATTTGCAGAGTTTCCTTATAACAATAGTGTTCATGCATCTACAAAGCAAACTCCCTTCTTTGCAAACTATGGGCAACATCCAAGGATGGATATAAACCTCTCAAATCATGTCAAGAACCTAGCTGCCAGAGACAAGGCCCAGTACCTGATGGACATTCACAAAGAACTCAAGGAAGAGATCTATAAAGCTCAAGAACAATATAAGTACTATGCAGATCAACATCGTGTTCAGAATCCATCATATCAAATTAGAGATAAAGTATGGTTACTCCGAAGCAATTTGCAAACTTCAAGGCCTTGTGCAAAGTTAGATCATCAAAGATTTGGTCCATTCACCATCTTGGCCAAGATTAACCCAGTCACCTTCAAGCTCCAGCTACCAAGTACCATGAGAATACATCCAGTTTTCCATGTATCCATGTTGGAACCATATCAGATGTCACCATTGAGGGGGGAGAGACGTAGTCCTTCACCACCTATCGAGATTGATGACCATGAAGAATTTGAAGTCGAGCATGTCCTAGATTCCAGAATATCCCAAGGAAGATTGGAATACCTTATTCATTGGAAAGGGTATGACATCAGTGATCGTACTTGGGAACCTGCAGAAAACCTTCAAAGAGCACGAATCAAGGTTCAAGAATTCCATCAGAGAAATCCAACGAAGCCGAGACCAAAAAACATGACCGCTCCTCGTGGAACTCGTCGCTTGAGGGGGAGGTGATGTCATGGACAAAGGAAACCCCTGACCTTAGATTCCATGTGAACTCTATATCTCATGATTGAATCAGAATTAGGAGAAACGAATGCTCCCATTGCGTCTGGAGCATGCCAAAACCCTAAGATCGACTGTCTACTTGCCTGATTCGGATATCCAGAGCTCATGTTTCGAATTGATGACATCATCGATGACATCATCAATTCGTAACCGCCTTTCATGAACCGCCCTTGAAAACCTATAAAAGGAGGGCTTGGCCACATTCATAATCAGTCTTGCCAATACCAGTCTTGGGAGCTCAAGGAGTGGTGGCCGCCAAGTAAGTACTCTTCAAGTTTCAGTTCTAGTTCTTGTGTTGTTCCTTGTTCTAGTCTAGTTCTTGGACATCCTATCTTGTCCCCTTGTAATCTCGTAGTACGAGATCCTATCGAGTTCTTTCGTGTATCTAGTTCATCTCCCAGAAGGGAGTTCTTGTAATCCAGATATCTTGTCTCATACTTACGATCCTAGGTTGTGGGATCTCCTGTATCATCTCTAGTCCAGTTTTCCATACCTATTGGTCCCGGGTTGTGGAACATCTTGTATCAGTCACATATTCTTGTATCATCTTCCCTACGTGGGTGTTATTGTAATCATAAGTGTATTTCAGAAATCTTGTCTACTGTAGTCAGAGAGCACAATCTAGTGCTCCCCTGACAGTGCCAAATAGACATGAATTTTAGTTCCCATCGTAGTTTGGTCCAAGAAAGGGATCATCTCTTGTTAAGAGTGTGGTGAACATCTAAGTTTTCTTTGAAGTTGGGGGTTCTGGATAGCTTCTTACCATTGCTCCATTTGAGGCCCTCCAGGCAAGGAAGATCCTGACTACAGAGAAGGCAGGTAGTTGAGTGGTCCCATGCTAAACACCTGCTTTGAAGAAGAGTCCATTCCTCAAGGGTAACTCTAAGTCTCGTATCCAATTCTTCGAACCTAATCCACTGGCTGGTCTCTTGTTTCCAGAGTTGTTTCCGCTGTTTGAACCCCTTGTTCCATAATCGCTTTGTAGTTTGGAGGTTCCAAGACTCCCCCCTAATGTCGTGGATCGGGAACCAGATAGAGTCATTTTGTCTTATCCCAACTGCCCACTTCCACTCATCACTGATTCTGATGAACTGTTTGACCTTGTTCCAATTCTTCCATAAAGAACACACGAGGCTAGAGCCTTTAGGGGACACCAGGTGGGGGGAGAACAAAAACGTGAGAATCCCTATGTCCTTCCAACCAGAATGGCCAACTAAGGTAAGGTCTTCCTTGTTCCTGAAGATCAATTTAGCCCAAGAGGACTCCCTATTGCTCCAAGCCTTGATAAGCCACTTCGCCGCCAGCTTGTCAGCCAACCCAACGATATCTAAAATTCCCAAGCCCCCTGAGTATTTAGGGCTAATGCAAGTTTCCCATTTGATTTTGGGAATCCCCCTCTTGTTGGGGTCCCCAGTCCAAAGGAAGTTTCTGCAGATTCTTTCCACTTTGGCCAAGTCTTTCTCCTTAGGTCTCCAACATGAGATAAAGTAAATAATTGTAGACAGCATAAATGTGTTAACAACCATAGCATGTCCTGCCAAGTTGACTTGCATACCTTTCCAATGATTCAACTTGCTATCCAGCTTGAATAGCACCCAGTTCCAGCGTTGGTCCATTGAGATGTCGAATCCCATCGAAATGCCAAGGAGACGGAAGACTTGACCTCTAGGGATAACTTGACACCCCTAATCCACCAACAATTGGGGAGTAGGTCCATTGATTGCTCTAAAAGTAGTTTTAGCATGGTTGATTTTTGAACCTGATGCCACACAAAAGGTGTCGAGGCACCACCAAAACACCTCAATACTATTTATATTCTTATGCACAAAGGCATTCATGTCATCGGCAAAAAATCTCGCAATCATTTGGCCATGGTTTAGAGGTCGGGAAAGACTCTTGAGATTGCCAGCGTCCATGTGATGCTTTAATAGGCGACTGAGTCCATTCAAGATGATCGCGAAGAGTAAAGGAGCCACAGGGTAGCCTTGCCTAATTGATCTTTATAAACGAATGGGCTCAGAGAGCTTACCGTTGATATTTATTCTAGTTGAAGCATTTACAAGAAGAGTGGAAACCATCTTCGTGAACTTTTGGCTGCACCCAAGGTCTTTCAATGATTGAAGAATAAAGTCCCACTCCAATCTGTCATACACTTTGTCGAAGTCGATCTTAATGAATACTAGATCTTGAGCAGACTCCTCAGCATATTGATTGTAGCATATTGATTAATCTCTTCATAAACTCCAAAAAGTAGCAGTTTGGTTGATCCCCTTACTTTCTAGGCTGTAGCACCTAGCATGAGATATTAGCTCCCACCTTCTAGAATCTAGGTTGTATGCAAGATTTAAAGCTCGTTCTTTTCAGTTTTTTTACCATATGTATGATCTCATATATACCACGTCTATCCATCGTACAAGATTAGTTTTCAAAGTATGTCACTCGAATCACACCGGATTAGTAAAAGGATACTTTCATAATCTATAAAAATGTGTTAGCAGACCAGAATATCTAAAATATCACATCCATAAAGTATTTTGAAGAAATTATTATACGTTGAGAGATCAAAAAGTACTACATGCATTGAAAGAGCACCTCTTTTACGACACCTAATGTCTTCTCTCTTTTACAAATTAGTTTCAAATTATAAAATAGGAGGTACGAAAAATGAGTTTGAATAGAATCGGATGCAAGAGTATATATATATATATATATATATATATATATATATATATATATATATATATATATATATATATATATATATATATATATATATGTATATATATATATAGAGAGAGAGAGAGTTTTGTATTATCGATATCAATTTGATACATTAATATATGCAAAGTAGCTTACTAAGAGGCCTCAACCTCTTGACCACCCATGAGCAATCTCAATGTCAATATCACGCACTCTCAATCACACTCTCACTCACAATGTCAATGACAATCTCATTCACAACGAAAATTTCTGAATTGCAGCTTGCTCTTGCACGATGCAATGATGACATGCCTTCTTCCCAAAACAAAGTGAGTTTTCACCAATGAAGAAGACTCTTGATCTACCAAAAATAACAAGTATCTTCGTCTTGGAGTACTGCATCCAGAACTCCCATAAAGAGCATGTTTTCTTGTTGTTCACTATTCTTTAGTGATACCTAAAAAGAAGGAAAATCAATCGCAGGACACAGAACGCTGCAGAATTTGAAAAACCTTGTGAGAGATAGAAATGTTCATTTCTTCAATCTGCACAATCAATCTGCACGATCATGTGAAAGACATCCTAAGGCCAGATCGGCCTCCATCTTAGATTTCATCTCTATAAGTTCAAACATTCTTGAGAGGGAAGGAAATCAAGGCCTTATCTTGCAATCAACTAATTTTTGGCCCTCAAACTCACTCACTTACACATGATTCGCAAAATTTTCAAAGAAAGACTTTTATTACTCTATGCATAACCTACCTTTGTCTCATATAATATTCTTCCTAATGCCTTCGTTTCATGTTCAAATTTGAACTTGGAGACATGAGAGCTTTAATCTTGGTTTCTGTATTTGAGAAACTTGCTTCGGAATGATGATTTCATTAGCATTAAAGTAATTAAGGATATTCCTTATCTTATTGTTGGATGCAAAACGTTTTCGCCAAATATATAGAGCTTAATTTTCCAAGTTGCACATCAATAAATAATTGACGGTATCAATAATGAAAAAAGTAATGTTAAAGCACTTCAACAAAAATAGAGAGGGTCCATGGGTTGTATGGTTCCCAATCTCAACAAAAGATGGAATGTGTGTTCGAGCAAATATCAATGCAGATTCATGTTTCAAGCATTTAAGCATTTTCTTCCAACATTAACCTATCCTTCCCATAGTGGCTAATTCTCCACAATAAGTAGCAGGGCAAAAATATCTGGTATTAGTGAAAGGCTCTATTTAATATGTGATGAAGTCGAGAATTTGAATCATTTTAATGATATTTTGTGGGAATGAAAAAAAAATAAAATCATTTACATGGATCTAGTCTTGCAATGCCCTCTCACAACCATTCTATCTACAAAACTCTTCTTGGTTGTTCTTACATAAGAAATATTGCACTTTTAAATTTATAGAGAGTAGAGCCTTTTTTGATGTGGATGATTTGCATAGGTCAAAAATTCATCTAACTTGATTCAAAGCTTGTTAGACAACTCTTATGGTCTAGATTGATGCTACAAAATTTCATTTTAATTCTCTATACATTTGTGGAGAAATGTCAAGAATGGTGGTTATATGTCATTGTTTGTGGGCCTAGTGAATGGCAACCATCTTCCATGGTTGCATTTGGGTGTTAGAATCTTCACTCATCCGTGGTATCACATTATTTTCGAGACTTGGAGACATTTTTGGATAACATATTGAGCACATGGAGGAATCAAGATGTTAGAAAGAAACTTGAATGATGTGTGTGTGTGACTCTCCTCCCATCCATATATACCCTCTTGTACTCTAAACATAGAAATGATGTAGTCTAAAAATAGTAATGATCTGGAATAGTCTAGTGTGAACATGTGGCCATCATGCAACACTTATTCCCATTACTACCCAAGTATTACCAATGTACCTTAGGGTATCCCCCAAGCTTGGGACCTTGGCTAGCTAGCCCTTGTCCCTCACACACATAGACTGATCCCTATGGATCAAATGGACTGATCCCTATGGATCAATGATCCCTCTAGATCAAATGGATGGATCCCTGTGGATCAATATCTAACACTCTCTCACCCTCCTAAAGATCACTGTCCTCAATGATCAATGAGGGAAAGTACTTGCGAGCCAAAGCTTTTGATTCCCAAGTAGATTCAGTAAGTGGTAATCCTCTTCAGGCTACTAGATACTTTTGGATGACACAATTCCACAATTGCTTCTATCTCTGATATAATATCCAATCTGGAGAATGATCTATGCTATCACTTTCTTGCAAAGAAACAATACCTTCTATTAGATTATCCTCCCTAGAAATATAATTCCGAAGTTTACTAACATGAAACACTGAATGCACTCTACAATTTGGAGGAAGCTCTAATTGATATGCAGCTTCACTTAGCGTTTTAACTATCTTCCAAGATCCACAAAGCCTTGGTGATAGCTTACAAAATTTCCATGTGGAGGGTGAAGCAGATCTAGCCGGCTGAAGAAAGACTCTATCTCCCTCCTTAAAGGCTCTAGGAGATCTCTTCCTATCAGCACACTCTTTAGCCCTATCAGTTGCTTGCTGCATCTTGGCTTTGGCTATTTCTAAATTTGCTTGGACGTTTGCTAAGAACTCCAAAGCACTAGGACATTTCTTTGGCATGCCAATGGTACTAGAAACATTGGGATTCATGTCAAACTCAACTAGTGGCAAATAACTATCCCAATCTATTTGTCTCTTAGACACATATGCCCTCAACATGTCCTCTAAAATCTAGTTGACACTCTCGGTCTGACCATCTGTCTGAGGATGATCACCTATACTCATCTTGAATGACACTTTCAGTTTATCAAATACAAACTTCGAGAAGTGTCCTGTTAATCTGATATCTCTATCTGAAACTATGGATGTCAGTAACCCATGCAATCTAAAGACATGCTAGATAAACAACTCCCCTACTTGTGGAGCTTCTATCATCTCCTACATGGGTATCAAATGAGCCATCTTGCTCAATCTGTCTACCACAACTAGGATAGTATCCCGCTTCCTTTGGGTCCATGGAAACCTGACTATGAAGTCCATGGGTAAACTATCCGAGTTATGATCTCGAACCTGTAAAGGATGCAAAAGATGTGGTATCTTTACCCTTTCTACTTTGTTGACTTGACACATAAATCATTGTTGAACATAGGTATGGACATTGCTGGCTATCCAAACCACCAAAATGTTCTAATAACAAGCTATATTATCTTGTCAACACTTGGGTGTCTTGCACAAGGCACATCATGGTTATCTTTTCTTCTCAAATCATGGGAATCTGGTATGCAAACCTTTCCTTTTTGTTTGATTGTTCCATTCTCATGTGAGAAATTGGAATACGGAATAGACTTGTTCACTCTGCTAGGGGAAGAAATAGCGAAAACTATCCCATCTCCTATAATAGAGTTCTCAATGATGGCTCAAACAATTGTGGATCTTCCACATGTGCTTTCTTTATCTCTTGAAGCAATGAGATTTATAGAACTATAAAGCTCATTTGATACATTATCTGTGATAATGCATCAGCAACTATATTCTCTCTGACTCTTCTATACAGGATTTCCACGTGAAACTCTTGGATGAGCTCAGCCCAATGAGCCTGGTTGTCTCGAAGATCTGGCTGACTACAAAAATACTTAAGTGTATGGTGATCTATGTATACCTTGAAGTCTGCACTATCAAGATAGTGTCTCTAGACATTAAGTGAATACACCACTACATACAAATCTTGTTCATGTACTGGCTAGTTGCATTTTGCACTGGTCAATTTCTTACTGCTATTGGCCTGTCATCTTGGCTCAAAATTGTCCCTATGGCCATGCCACTAGCATCTATCTCTAACTCCAAGAAACCCTGTCGATCTACCACGTTGAGTATAGAAGCCTCTAAAATAGCTTGTTTTAGAGTATCAAAACTATCTTGCTGCTCTTTCTTCCATGCAAATGGAACTTTGCCTTGAAGCAAGTTCTTCATAGTTGCTACTATCGATGAATAAGAAGAGATGAATTTTTGATAGAAATCGAAAAGTCCTAAAATGACCGTAACTACCCCTCATCCTGAGGAGTAGGCCAAGATAATATAACTGAAACCTTCTTAGAATCCATCTGAACCCCATCAACAAATATTCTATCCTTGGAAGAAACAATTGAGTCTTCTCTGGATTAACTGCATCTTATCATGATCTCTTACTCTAATCTGATGGTAGCCGCCTGTAAAATCTATTTTACTAAATACAATGGCTCCACCTAGAGTGTCCAAAAGATCATCAATCTGGGGCATATGATATCTGTGTCTAATAGTAATCTTATTGGTGCTTGGTAATCGATGCACATCCTATAAGATCCATCTTTCTTCTTCACTAGAAGAACTGATGCCACAAAGTGTAAATAGCTGGGTCTAATCATCCCTTTTTTGTAATTCTTTCAAGGACAACTCTTGGAATTTTGCTCTCACTTTTGTTGAAAGTGTTGAAGCATTCCAACTAGAGTCTCCATGACTACATGAATCCATCATACTACATGATGAATGCACAAAGTAAAGAAAATAAATAAACTTATAATCAACTCTAAGCAACTTGGTAGCATTTACCAAGTGCGTCTCTTAGAGATGCGGTTCTCCATGGATCACTAGT
Organism: Ceratopteris richardii; assembly: GCA_020310875.1. Lineage (NCBI taxonomy): Eukaryota > Viridiplantae > Streptophyta > Polypodiopsida > Polypodiales > Pteridaceae > Ceratopteris > Ceratopteris richardii. The sequence goes on from CM035431.1 coordinate 97,665,371, forward strand.
CACCTCTCCTCATGCTCAACTTGATACCTTTAGTTGGTCACTATTTACGATGTACTAGAAATAGAAACATCAAACTTGCTTCTCAATTTGTCTTCCATTTGGAACTAACTTACTTGCTTGCACACCTTGCATTGTTGTATAATGACTCTCTATTGGGAAAAACCTTGCCTTGTCTAGTAAATTCAAACTTTGCATTGTTGTATAATCAATCTTTACTAAGAATCTTAACCACAACCTTGCTTTGTTTACTTACTGCAAACCATGCCTTGCTATATAACCTTTTCTCACTCCCTGCAAGGGACTTAGACAATAGTCTTGCCTTGTTTGCTCTATGCTAACCTTACCTTTCATTATATCTTGGGCACTCTTGAATATTTGACCTACATACTTGCCTTGCTTTCTCTCTGCAAACCTTGCCTTTCTGTGTATGTTGGCCATTCTAGAGTTCTTAGCCTACAAACTTGCCTTGCTTGCTTAATGAAGATGGGTCCACCTAGGATCTCTATTCTTCACTCTTAGGTAGACAGATAGATGGAACTACCCCATCTACTTGTATTAACCTATTATGGAATCAAGATATGATTCCATTCAGAGTACTGAAAATTTTAAAGTTGTGTCAACTCCTAAATCTAGGAAGTTCTTACATGACTTTTCTTTTACTATTTCTAACTATGAAATTCTAATCAAACTTTTTACCCTTTTTATTCCACAAATCTGAAGTCCATACGTCTTGTGAAATAAACTACTTTGCTTTATACACATAGAAATGTGCACTAGAACTCATGTCTATGTAATTATAGGAACTAATTATGAACTAGATATGTAATTTATAAGCATCTTTAACTTATAGGTGTTCTTCGAGTTCTCTTCTAAGGTGTCAAATCAAAAGTTGAGACCTCTTACCTCTAAATTTCTAACTCATGAGACCTTGGTAAAACTAGCCCTTGTCTCAATTTTTCCTTTCTGCAAAAGGGCCATTCTTTTTACTTGAAAATTTTCATCTCTTTCTAAATTTATTACCTTACATATTTCAAATCTTGACTTTAGTCCTTTCGATCAAAATGCCACTGGCATTCTTATAGATCATGGAATCTTTGAGGATGAAATATCCTCTATTCTACGTTCTAACTAGAAATCCTAGAATTCTTAGTTGTGAATCTACTAAGCGACTTATTCTAATGACCTTGGAAACATTTGCCCTTGTCTTAAGATCGCTCTTGGCTTATTAGATTTTCCCAAATAGTGATATCTTCTAGATATCCTCAAGCTTATACAATTCTTTGACCAGAATGCTATTAATCATTCATCTTGATCATTAAATATGTTGGATATTCTATGTATCCTCAAAGCAGGTAAGTGGCACTGGAAAATAAACAAATTACAAGCCTTTCCTCAATGAAACATGAAGAAATAAGAAACTTTTAGTATGTTCTATATGCTTGAATGCATATGCATACTAAATTGCTAGAAATTTTGACAACATAACATCGCAATTTTGAAAACCAAAAAAATTAAGACAACCAATTTTTGTGATAACGATGCCGGGAGGCACAATCTATCCACAAATAGACCAAAAGGGGATTACACATCGTGACAAATTTTGCAATGCCGACAAGCATAATATAACTACAAGTAGGCCAAAAGGGGATTACACACCCTACCAAATTTATATTTTTCTCCTCGCTAACCTACAAGAAAATACTTACCTATCCTTGCAAAGAAGAATACATGCACCATACAATATGAACCGTATTCAAACTACGCATATATTCTAGGTACTATGCAAAACTTGCATGTCCTATAGGCAAAATCATGCAAAAAGAGAGCAACAATGCATATAGATTGACAAGAGACTTATCTGGAGGTTCAAAAAAGTAATTTGTAGGTGTGCAGGTGCTGAAGATGGTCCACACTCCATCAGAATAGATTTCCAAGTCGCTTTCGATAGTTTGTGCATCAAAATGATGCTCGAAAGAGGGTTGTTGAAGATGAATGGGTAAATTCCAAACTCTAAAGATGATAAAAACTGAAGCCAAAGTTTGGCTTGAACCCACTCTATAGAAAGATCTCTCAGAGAGCTTGCCATAGCAGCAAAAAACTCCCAAAGTGGGTGTTGGATGCTCTAGATATGGGCAATTAGGTGAACAGAGTGGCTGAAATTGGCTCAAGAATCAAGCTTAACCTATGGCTTACTCACAAAACCCCAAAACAACTCAAATTGAAGCGATCATCCGGGAAAATGATGCACACAAAAGAACAAAAATCCCATATATTGTGGTAAATAGCATTGAGCTACATATTTACACACTTTCTCACTTTGTTTAAACCAAAAACAACGTGCAAAGTGCTCTCACTCTCTCGACTGACCTGTTAGGTGGTTGATATATCACGTGGATTCCTCTTCTGTATGAGGTGGTTCAATAGGATATGCACGCATTCTCTACCTTTATCCCTCATAAGTGGTTCTAGCATCAAAAAACAAATACATGTTAAGATGCAAATGATCTTTCTATATCTCTATATTGTGGTTAGCACCTCATGTACCCGACAACAAGCATAGAAGGCCGACAAGCCGCTTTGGGCATGGAGGACGTTGGGCAAGAACTTTCCATGGCTCACAGAGTCACGTGGGCACGGTAACTTGTGCACGTAGAATACTTGTAGGGGGGAGCGTTCCCATGGGCACTGCGTTCAAGCCAACCTTTTGCTCCAGACCACTACGGAAAGATGATGGTGCCGAAAAGCTCTTCAAACCACTAGGAACATAAACATACATGAAAAAAAAAACAAGGAAACCTCTAGGCTCTGATACCAATTGTTAGAAAGATACTTGAATCATGTGCATGTGACTCTCCTCCCATCCATATATACCCGCTTGTACTCTAAAAATAGCAATGATGTATTCTAAAAATAGTAATGATGTGGAATACTCTAGTGGGAACATGCGGCCTTCATGCAGCACTTATTCACATTACTCTAAAGTACTTCCCATTACTACCAATGTACATTAGGGTATCCCTCGAGCTTGGGACCTTGGCTAGCTGACCCTTGTCCCTCACACACATGGACTGATACTTGTGGATCAAATGGGCTGATCCTTGTGGATCATTGATCCTTCTGGATCAAATGGACTGATCCTTGTGGATCAATGTCTGATATAACACAACTCGTGGAAGCACAACTTATCAAGTCATGAAGACATCAAAAGGGGGATACATCAATCAAGACCTCAACTCGTTGAAGGCGAGAAAGGGAGAAGCTATAGAAAGGTAGCATCCACACCTTTAAGATCATACAAATGCTTCAAAAGAACTTGGACAAGCACCTTTGAGCTCTATATGGCTCAGTTGTTGGGGGAAGTATCTTAACCCCTATGAAATGATGAAGCATGAATGACCTCCACACACACCTTTCTTTGACCTCTACACACCACAAATGCTCTTTCTCATAGCATATGTAGACAACTGTGGTAGGATTTTTTAGACCTATATTAGATATCAAGCTCTTTCCAAAGAAACACATTTCACTCCAAATATGGCCTTATACAAAGAGAAACAATGTCTAGAAGATGAGCTAGTTGAATGCAGAATGAATTCCAAAATTTGGCTCACTTTAGAGAACTTTAAGAGGTACCAAATTCCATCACAATTTTAGCAAATGGATAAATAGATAAGGATAATCTAACCTTACAATTCAAACTAAAATAGTTCCAGCAAAGCCTACACACAAAGAGAGATATCAATCACCCAACTTCACTAAAATGAAGGTTTCTCCCAAAATACTCAAAGAATGCTTTAGAGAAGTTGTGAGCGTAACATGCATTCCAATTGATATCCAATAAATCAAGAATTAGATCAAATAGATACTTAAAGAGGGAGAACCAATGCTAACAACTTGGTGGTAGAGAATTGAAACATTGCCTATGCACACACATATATATGCCTACTCAAAGAAAACAAACAAGAAAGCAAGGGGCTCTCTTATTACAAATCAAGCACTTAGTGCTCACTCTAGATGAATTAAATCTGCAAGGAGATGGCTTAAAAGAATTCATGATACATGCTACTTATATAGTGAGAAGTTGCTCCCTAAAATCTAGGAACTAACTTTCCAAATCAGCCTCTTAAATTGGAGGACTCGGTTGAGATGACTTAGGGAGTGGTTTATTGACTTTTCTTGATGGAATCTCATGTCTTTTGTCTTTCTTACATTTTTCCACATGTGGGTGATTGATATCCCTTGAATTTTTGTGCTTGAAGCTTGATTTTAAACACCCCCCCCCCCTCAAGCTTCTTCAAATCTATATCTTCATCCAAGCTCCTTAATGTTGATGCATTGCTTGAACATTCAAGTCTTTGTTCCATCCAATACCTTTGTAAAAATGTCAACAAATTCTTCCTTGGTGCCTATATGGTGTATAGAAACTTCCTCACATATCATCTTTTCCCTTTTGAAGGGATAGTGCACTTTAGTATGCTTGGTTCTCACATGATAGAAAGGATTCGATGCTAGATGAATGCTACTCATATTGTCACAAAAGTTTGGATATGTGTCAACTTGAAAATTAAACTCCATAAATAGATTCTTAATCCACATTAACTTACATGTGACGAGCTAGAGCTCTATACTCAACCTCAATGGAAGATAATGCCACCATGGCTTGCTTCTTTGAAATCCATGAGATGATCTTTCTACCTACCATGACTAGATAACCACTTCTACTCCTTCTATCTTCCTTCCAATTGGCTCAATCCATATCGGAGTAAGCTCTGAGTTGAATATCATCATCTGATGAGTAGAAAATTCCTTTATTTATAGTATTCTTGATATATCATAACATTCTTCTTGGAGCTTGCAAGTGTGTAGTCCTTGGACTATGCATAAACTATGATAACACTCCAACTCCATATGCTATGTCAAGCCTAGTTATTGTAGCATAATTAAAGAGTCTAGCATAATTAAAGAGTCTACAATTGATTGATTATGTTGATATATTTAGGTAGTGATGTGTATGAACACACTAGGACCAATGGGGCAATTTTTTCCCTCTTTAGGAGGTTTTCCCCCCCGGCTTGTATATATGTTGATAACCCCAATGGGTCACTTATCCTTGTGCATTCTAGTGGTAATACATTCAGTATTGTGTGTGTGCTTCAATCTTCTTCTTCTTCCTTCTATTTTTTGTGTGCTTCAGCACACCTTGAACTCCAAGAATTGGTATCAAAGCTGGCCACTGCTTCATCTAGGGCATTGTCAACACCCCTCCAGTCACGGTCCCAGAATCGCACAAAATTTGGTGAGCATACTCAAGCTCATTAGGAGATCAAAACAGCTTCGCCTTGTGGTGCCGAAATCAAGACCTGAGCTCGTTTTGGCCTTGGAACACATTATCACAATGCTTGTGTAGGCAATTTCATATTTTTGTGCCAAAGATATATACAAATTTCGGTCTACCAATATAAGAATCTCAAAGTCTACTACATGTTTAGTAGAGCTTGACAGGGTAGCTCTGTTCAGCTTTTTGAGATACACTCATTTTTTTTGCATCACGGTATTTTAGTGAGTGGCCATGGCTGAAAGTAGTGATGTTTTTTGTATGTTGGTTGTTGAGGATAAGTTGGACGGTACCCATTACCCATTGTGGGATTATATGATGTATCATGTATTGGTTGAAAAGGGACTATGTCATATTATGCAGGGTGTTGAAAAATGACATATTATGCAGGGTGTTGAAAAACGCCCTATTTGAGTTGCAAACATAGTTGTTGAAGGTGATGCAAATGGCGTTAAAGATGATGATATTCTTCATGTTCTTGTTCGTCTTACAGATCCTCTTGCACCTATTGTAGAGCAAATTTTTTGAGATGGCAGAGATGCTCATGCACATGCATTGATAGCTTTGTCTATCAAACATGCCATTATTCCTCACATTCACTCTTACAGAACAACTAAGGATGCTTGGAATACACTTAAGACTTTATACCATGCAAGGAATGAGGCTCATGTTGCTTACCTCTGAAAACAGTTGGAGAGTGAGCAGATGAATGAAGGAGATTCCATGGACAATTAATAACAAAGATCAAAGATTTGAAGGAACATTTGATTTTTGCTGATGAAGTCTTGCCTAACAGTTCACTTATGCAGACTGTTCTAAATGGTGTTCCCAATTCATATCAGAGTTTTCCTTCCACTCTTCATTTGATGATGGAAGGCAATCCAAATGCCTTAAAATTTGAGTAGTTAGTCTCTATTCTCTTGCAAGAAGATCAGTTTAGGCAGAATAGGTCCATTATGCCTGTTGCATATCAGGCTTTCCTCGCTAGTCAGAAGGGAAAAGATAAATGGAGCTCTTCTACTAGTAAGCCAAAATCTTCTAATTTTGCACAATCAAAGAAGAAGACAAAGATGATAAGAGAACAAAACATTAGAAATTCTCTTGTAAGTACTGTAAATATCCATTGAAAGCAAAGTTCGAAGTGTTTATGTGCTTTAAACAATTTTTGGTTTGGCTAAAAATCTATCAACATATAAAATGGGCACCCTCCGTTCTAATCAAGGGGGGGGGGGTATATTTCTTCTGACTTCAACATTTCTAGTTGAACATTGGATAAAACATCACTGTACAGTGCCATATACACCTCAACAAAATGGAGTTATGGAACGGAAGAACATGTCGCTCATGCAAATGGCGAGGTGTATGGTCATGATTCAGGCTTTGCCACATAGTTTCTTGCATTAGGCTATTATGTGTGCAACATATGTACTTAACAGGTGTCCCACTAAAGCATTGCAGTGTCTCACTCCATATGAGGCTTGGCATGGTCCTAAGCCATCTGCTGCTCACCTGGATGTTTTTGGTTGTTTGGCATATGCATTAGTGCCTGAACAACAATGCAAGAAATTGGATGATAAAGGAGTGAAACAGATCTATATTGGGTATAGTTCTGAAAGCAAAGGCTATTGTCTATATCATCTAAAGACTAAACACATTTTGGTTAGGTGTGATGTTGTTTTTGTGGAAGATGCTATTCAGCCATTACTTTCATGTACAAAGGAGACATTTGTTAGCTCCAAAGACATGTATGATACTTCACTACCTCTTTTTACAGGTGGATAATCTAGTGCTAGCCCTAATGAGGCAACTTATCAGCCTTTACAGGTTTCATGTGATGATGTAGATCATTCCATCTTTTATGAAGACTTAGATGATGCACTTGTTGATGAGAGAGCTAATATTGAAGAGGCAAAAACTATGAAAAAATGGCTAATGCAAAATTTGCATGAGAGCAAGTTCGATGTAGCTCTAACATATCATACTTGTTCAAGCTCTCATGTTGCTTCTTTTGCATTAGATTGCTATGCTATGGCTGCATGTAGTCTTTGTGATGAGAATGAGACTATTTTTTTTATGAAGCAAAAAATTCAAAAAATTGGATGGCTGCTATGAAATCTCAATATGATGCTATAATGAAGAATGGTACCTGGTCTTTATGTGACTTTCCTCCTGGCAAGAAGGCCATTGGCACTAAGTGGGTATACAAAGTGAAGCATAAACCTAATGGAACACTTGACAAGTATAAACCTGAGCTTGTTGCAAAGGGTTATGCTCAAGAAAGAGGCATTGTTTTTTATGAAACCTTTGCTCCTACATGCCGAATGACTATTGTTCATAGCATCTATGCACTTCCAACTCATCATGGTTGGAATGTACATCAGTTGGACATTAAAACTACATTTTTGAATGGTGACATGCATGAGGAAGTGTATGTTTTTCAACCTCATGGCTTCGCGCAAAAAGAGCATGAGAACAAAGTGTGCAAGTTGAAGAAGGCATTATATGGTTTGAAGCAAGCACCATGTAAACTTTAAATAGAGTTCATTCAGTGAAGGAAGTTCAGATATCATTTCTTTAATTCATGTATACACGTTTGAAGTAACTACAAATAAAATTGCAGCTGATTCTGGTAGTATTCCGGTACAATTACGATGACATTCCAGTAACAGTCTGGTGAAGTTTCAGTGAAATTTTGGTGAGTTTAAAACACAGTTTTTACAAAGTTAAGTGACGCAAAGATTGTTTAACTGTAAGCAAATACATTAGTGTAAAAACTGAAGTAAATCAGTTTAGAATTGAAGCTTGAAGGAAACGTGAAGCTTTCTGTAAAGTGAATTTTTGGTGTTCACTAGATACAGTTATAAGTTTTCAGTTTCAGAAAATTTGCTAAGCTACTGATGATTATAGAGGTGTTCTAACATCACTCTAGCTTAGTTTCTGTGGTGTAAGCGAATTCTGCAATAAGCGCTGCAACAACAGTGGTATCAGAGCAGGTTAATTAACAGTGATATCAAAGTGGTAAGATCCACAAGTGGTACCAGAACAAAAAAGGTTCTGAAGAGCAGAAAAGGTTTCTTAGAAGAAGAAACGGAAAGAGAATTTGAAGAATTCCTATAAAGGAAGGTGTAAGCTGAGGTGATCAACAACAAACGGCATCAAGAAACGTTTCGAAGTAATTCTCAAGGGTAAAGATTTGTAAAAGGTAAAACCTTTTAACATTACACTCACCGGAAGTAATAAAAACAAGAAGATCATGGCAGATCATATCTCAATTGATAAATTGGACAGAGATAACTATCCCGCATGGGTAATGCGAATGGAAGCTTAACTTATGAGTGAAGACTTAATGAAATATGTGACAGGAGAAGAAAAGAAGCCGACTTTCGAAGATGATAGTCAACCGAAGAAAGAAGAATTAGAAGTCTTGAAGTTGTGGCAAAAGATAGATGCAACGGCAAGAGCATATATCTCCAATACTATCACAGATCATTTGTTACCACACATTAGAGGTCTGGAGAAAGCAGAAGATATATGGAGAGCATTGGAAGATCACTTCCAAAGTACTACGAAAGCTAGAAAGGCTAGCTTATGGTCAGAATTTACAACGTTCAAGAAAAAGCAAAGTCAAAGTATTAGTGATTATGTCACTAAGATGAAAGACTTGGCGGATAGTCTTGGATTGATTAATGAAGATATCGAAGACCACAGGTTAATAGCACAAGTGCTTACAGGTTTGAGAGGAGATGAAAGGTGGAAACCTTTCGTCCTCTCAACTGAACTGTCTTTAAATCATTTTGTACCAGATTTAAATCAATTGCTTGGACTAATGCTAACGTTTGAGCAAGATTTGAAGACAGATGGAGAAAAAGGACATAGTTAGGCTATGTATGCAAAGAACAAGAAGAAAATTGATAAAGGAAAAGAAAAAGATGAAGAAGAAGTGACTGCTCAAGCAAATTATGCAAGAGGACGAGGTAATGTCAGAAATAAAAGATGTAATACAAAAGGTAGAGGTAATCAGAAGAAGGCTTGCTGGATCTGCGGATTAAGCAATCATTTGGCTCATGATTGCTGGCATAATTCACAAGGATCAAATCAAAATTAGAACAATAACAGTAGAGGCAGAAGCAGAAGATATCAAAGAGGAAGACAAAGCCAAAGAGGCGGATATGGTAGAGGTGGAGCAAGAGGTTGGGGACAGAATCAGTCTCACAACACTACCTACTACAACTATGCAAATGATACGCAGAATGACGATCATACGATGTTGATGATGAACTCAATAAGTACGTAAAAAATGAAGACCTCAAGGTATTCTATATTGACTCTGGTTGTTCAAATCATTTGTTAGGAAATATAGAGTTATTATCAAAACTTGAAGGAGGTATGTCAAATCATATAGTACAAACATGTGATAACACAAAACATACTGTAAGGTCAATTGGAAAGGTAAAGGGTAAGAATGGAGCTGACCTACTAACAAATGTTTTGTATGTTCCAACAATCCCGAAGAATCTGATCAGTGTGGGTCAAATAGTAGAAAAAGGTTTTCAAGTCCGGTTTACAAATGAAGGAGTATTTGTTGAAGATCTAGAGAATGGATACAAACAGATTGTCCATGGTAAAAAGGAAGGTAGACTTTTTACTCTGAAAGTACAAGGAAATGTTGGTCAAGCCTTGATCACACATGGTGATGAGGTATTTACAGAACTAGACCTCTGGCATAAGAGGTTAGGACATTTTAATGAAAAGGGAATAAAAGTTATGGTAGAGAAACAGTCCGTGAGAGGATTACCAAATATGAAGAATCAACATATGATTCACAAGTGCGAAGCCTGTCAGATGGGAAAAGCCCACAGGCTAGCATTTCAAAAAAATGGGTACAAACACGATGATGTGTTAGAGCTCATACATAGAGATGTATGGGGACCAACAAAAGAAGGATCTATCAGCGGATCGAGGTATTATGTTTTGTTTATTGATGATGCAACAAGATGGATAACTCTTTATGTTTTGAAAGAGAAATCAAAAGTATTTGGAGCTTTCAAACATTTTCATGCATATGCTGAAAGACTTACAGGACAGAGACTCAAAAGACTAAGGTCTGATGGAGGAGAAGAATATTTTTCTCGAGAGTTCAATGATTATCTGTGGAATGCAGGTATCAAAAGAGAAATAACTTGCAGGTATACACCGCAACAAAATGGAGTAGCAGAAAGAAGAAACGGAACTCTAGTTGAATTTGCAAGAGCAATGCTAAAGGAGAAGAATTGTCCAAATTATCTTTGGGCTGAGGCTGTAAATATAGCTACATATCTGGTAAATAGATTACCATGTACAACTTTAAATGGGATGACCCCTTATGAAGCTTGGTGGGGTAAGAAACCAACACTTGATCATTGCAAAGTGTTAGGATCAGTTGCTTATGCTTATGTACCATCACAGTTGAGACATAAGCTTGAACCAAAAGCTGAAAAATATGTGTTCATTGGATATGATGAAAAGCAGATGGGTTACAGGTTATGGAGTCCTCTAACAAAACAGTTTACTATTTCCAGAGATGTGACATTTGATGAAGGAAAGAGCTGGTATATAGATAAAGAGCATAGTATTGAAACACTTGAAGAAGAGATAAGAAGAAATGAAAAAGGTAAATCACATATGCAAGTAAATGGAGATGAAGATCATATGCAAGCAAGTACATCCAGGATCGGATCAGGTATGAGAAATGAATATGGATCAAGATTTGATGAAGATGTGTATTTAGATACACATGAAGAGTTTGAACCTAGAAGATCAAACAGAGTTAGGAAACAACCAACAAGGTATTCCTATGATACTTCGTATTTGACTCAGAAAAACTATGCTTATTAGTAAAGGAAGAGGAAGAAGCTCATAATTATAATGAAGCAAAAGGTAAGGAAAAATGGGAAGAAGCGATGAAAGAAGAGTTCAATGCTCTTGAAGAGAACAAGACTTGGGAACTTGTTCAAAAACCAAATGGTAAGAAAGTGATTGGAAACAAATGGGTTTACAAAGTCAAGAAGCTTGCAGATGGAAGGATAGCCAGATACAAAGCTAGACTGGTAGTCAAAGGCTATGCTCAGACATATTGCATAGATTATGATGAGACGTTTAGTCCAGTGGCAAAGATGTCAACCATAAGGACATTGATTGCTATAGCAGCATCAAAAGGATGGAAGTTAAGTCAACTAGATATTAAGAATGCATTTCTGAATGGATATATATCAGATGAGTTTTATATGGAACAACCTGAGGGGTTCGTAAGTTCCACTTATCCAAACCATGTTTGCAGATTAAGAAGAGCTCTCTATGGATTGAAGCAAGATCCAAGAGCTTGGAATTACAGACTTGTGAAGTATCTCAATGACCTTGGATACCAAAGCTCAAAGGCAAATGCAAGTCTACTGATCAAGAAAACGGATGAAGGTATGATCTACATTTGTATTTATGTAGATGACATAATAATCACAGGAACCTCAGATGAAGGAATCAAAGAGGTAAAGAGACTGCTTGAAAAAGAGTTCAAGTTCAGTGATCTAGGAAAATTATCATATTTTCTTGGAATGGAAGTTACATCTACAGATCATGGTATATATGTTTCACAAGAAAGGTATCTCCTAAACTTACAGAAGAAGTTTAACATGGAGAATTGCAGAGAAGCTTCAACATCGCTTGAAGTAAATCATAAACTCAACAAATATGGTGGTGCAGAATTTAAAGATATGAGGATGTATCAGTCGTTAGTGGGAAGCTTAATTTATGCTACGCTAACAAGACCGGATCTCAGTTATGCAGTGGGAGTTCTATCACAGTTTATGCATTGTCCAAAGGATCAACATTGGATTCCAAGACAAAGAGTTCTTAGATATATTAAAAGAACTATAAAGGAAGGATTATATTATCCTTTTACATCAGACATAAAGCTGAGAGCATACAGTGACTCAGACTGGGCAGGAAGTCAAGATGACAGAAGGTCAACACATGGGTATATGATATACCTAGGAGATAAGCTTGTAAGCTGGTGTTCAAAGAAGCAACACTCATTAGCTTTATCGTCAACAGAAGTAGAATATCAAGGACTTGTGGAAGCAGCTAAAGAAGTGATATGGATGTAGACCTTGTTCAAAAGCATGGGTATTGATCAAGGTATACCTATCATACATGGAGATAATATGAGCTCGTTATATCTTGCAGCAAATCGAGTATTTCATGCAAGAACAAAACACATAGAGATTCAATATCATACATGGAGATAATATGAGCTCGTTATATCTTGCAGCAAATCCAGTATTTCATGCAAGAACAAAACACATAGAGATTCAATATCATTTCCTGAGGGAAAAGGTAATGGAGAAGGAGATTGAATTGGTATTCACTCCTACAAAAGATAAGATTGCAGATATTATGACAAAGAGCTTAGATGGAGTAAAGACAAGCAGATTCAAAGAAATGGCAGGTATAAAAGAAAAGAAGAATATATGAAAGATTGGAAGATGCTAATAAGTGATTGAGGGGGAGCTGTTGGAGATTCACTCACTAATTAGGCATAACGACATAAAGACAAAGAGAAGTAGAAACAAAGAATTTAGAAAATCAAGCCTTAGTGAAGGGACAAATTCACGTCTATAATATACAGCGTAGAAACTTCCAGAATTAGAGTTTGTTGAAACCTGGATAAAAAATTGTAGAGATAGATAGATAAAAGTGAGCGCACGTATAGCAGATATAGAGATATAGAAGTCGCTAGAGATTGCGTATGTAGAGATGAATAACAGAACCTGAAATGTCAGGTATTCATCTAAGAGAGATGCTAAGGAGAAACTACTCAGTATAGGAGAGTTCTCATGACTATGAGCGAAGTGAGGCCGAGTCATTTTTGTACACATCTTCTCTACTAGAAAACACATGTTCATGTGGAAGATTGAGTGCATTTTTCATATGTGAAGAAATCTGAGAGATTTCATGTTACTGTGAAAAGTTAGTTAACAGTTACAGTTTTCTTAGTAAACGTTTTCTAGTACTTCTGTAAGACAGATCTTGCAACATAGTGTAAAGTTTTTTATGAGAGATAACTTATCTTGAAGCCAATAGTCTCAACTATAAGTTGATCAAAGATTTCGGTGAAATGGACATGTACACACAGTACTAAGTCTGACCGTAAAGAACTGATGAAGTTTTCCTTTAAACTTCAAATAGAGTTCATTCAGTGAAGGAAGTTCAGGTATCATTTCTTTACTTCATGTATACACGTTTGAAGTAACTACAAATAAAATTGTAGTTGATTTTGACAGTATTCCGGTACAATTACGGTGACATTCCAGTAACAGTCCGATGAAGTTCCGATGAAATTTTGGTGAGTTTAAAACACAGTTTTTACAAAGTTAAGTGCTGCAAAGATTTTTTAACTGTAAGCAAATAAAGTAGTGTAAAGACTGAAGTAAATCAGTTCAGAATTGGCTTGAAGGAAACCTGAAGCTTTCTGTAAAGTGAATTTTCGGTGTTCACTAGATACATTTATAAGTTTTCAGTTTCAGAAAATTTGCTAAGCTACTGATGATTATAGAGGTGTTCTAACATCACTCTAGCTTAGTTTTTGTGTTGTAAGCGAATTTCGTAGTAAGCGCTGCACCAACATGAAAAGATACATGCCTATCTGATTGCACATGGTTTTGAGAATAGTCCAACTGAGAGTAGCTTATATGTTAAGCGTGAAAATGATGGGAGTTTGTTCATTGTTGTGTACGTTGGTGACATGCTACTCACAGGTCCTCATAAGAAATATATTTCTGATTTTAAGGTTGATTTGTATGCTTCATTTGAGATGTCAAATTTGGGGCATTTGCATCTTTATTTGGGCATTCAGTTTATGCAAGTTGATGGTGGAATAACTTTGAGTCAAACCAAATATATTGACAGATTATTGCAGCGTTTTGGCCTTGAAGATTGTGAACCTATTGCCACTCCTATGGAGATATGTTAACAATCAAGTCTTCATGATGCTAGAGATGCATTTGATCTTGTTCTCTATCAGTAGGTTGTTGGATGCTTGATTTGCTTTTGCATTACTTGACTAGATATTCAGTTTGTTGTCTCACACATGAGCAAGTTTTTGCATTGACCTGGTGTCAAGCATTGGCAGGTAGTTACACACATCTTTTTCTATTTGAGTGGTACATGGTACTTGGATTGTTTTATCCTAACGGAGGATCAGTACTACAAGATTTGCATGCTTTTTTGGACTTTGACTGGGCTACTTGCTATGACACTCATGTGTCCACTAGTGGCTTTTGCCTCATGCTTGGTAGCTATTGCATATCTTGGTTGAGCAAGACAGAACCTATTGTGGCCATGTCTAGTTGCAAGGCTGAGTATAGGGTAGCTTTCACAACGATTGTTGAGTGTGTGTGGCTCAAACAGCTTATGGCTGATTTGGGTGTTGGTCAGTCTCTTGCCACCACCATCTTCACTGACAGGCAGAATGCATTGGCAATTGTGACGAACCCTATGTTTCATGCTTGCACTAAGCACATTGAGGTGCATTATCATTACGTCAAGGAGAGGTTCTCTGCTAGAGAGATCAGCTTGGCATATGTGCCCATGTAGGAGAACATTGTAGACCTTTTCACAAAGGCTCTACCTAGGGAGAAGTTTGAAGCTTTTGCCACATCACTCCCAAGGGGGATTTGTTGATATATTTAGGTAATGATGTGTGTGAACACACTAGGACCATCAAGGCACTTTTTTCCCTCTTTAGGATTTTTTTCCCCCGACTTGTATATACACCTATACCCCTAATGGGTCACTTATCTTTGTACATTCTAGTGGTAATACACTCAGTATTGTGTGTTGTGCTCCAAGCCTCTTCTTCTTCCTTGTGTTGTTCGCATGCTTCCGCAAACCTAGAGCTCCAAAAGTACAAAGTTAGATCCTCTAATGGTTCTCCATCAATGAATCTTAGCTTTACATTAACTTCAATGGGATTTGAAATAGGCTTGCAATTTAGCATCCCAAACCTCTCAATTAGGTATAGGATATATTTTGTATCACCATAATACCTTCTTCTTTATATACAACTTCAATCCTAAGAAAATACCTCAAATCTCCATGACTAGAGATACTCCTTTCCAAGCTTTTACTTGATCTCTTCAATGCCTTTTGTATCATTACCTATTATGATATGATCTTCTACATACACTCACACATGTGGACTACAAGTTCATCTCCCTTTTGTTTGATGAAGAGAGATGGATCCACCTTGCATTTATTTAAACCATATTTAATCAAATACTCCACAAATCTTTGGTTTCAAGCCCTTGGAACTTGTTTTAGGCCATAAAGTGCCTTCTTCAACCTACAAACATGATGTGAAAACTTTTTATGAACAAAAGCTAGTGGTTGCTCCATTTATACCTCTTCCTCCAAGTCTCAATTGAGAAAGGCATTCTTGATATCCGATAGGAAGGGCTTCCATCCTTTTATTGTAACCATTGCAATGATTCTACTTATTGTGCTCATCTTTGCCATGGGGCTAAATGTCTCTTCAAATTACACTCCATAGGTTTGTGCAAAACCCTTGGCCAACAATCTTGCTTTGAACTTAGAAATAGATCCATCTCAATTCCTCTTTACTTTATGCACCCACTTATTACCTATTACCTCTATGTTCTTCTTCTTGGGCACTTGAGTCCATGTTTGAATCTCCTCAAGTGCATCAATCTATTCTTGCATTTCTTTCCATTCGGTGTACTTGATTGCATCTTCATAACAATCAGGCTCATGATCTTCTACTAATTTGTTCCTATATGCATAATAAGTTGTCAGGTAAGAATCATAAGTAAACTTTTAGTTGGATAATTAAGCCCTAGAAGACTTTCGTTCTTCACCTTTTGGTGGAATAAACCTCCTTCGCCTTGGTTACTTGATCTCTTTCTTTGATATGGCTTCTTTCTCCATCATGTGTCCTTCATGATCTTCAACTTCATCCAACTCCACCAATGTTGCTTTGCCTTTGTTGATTGATTGTGATTCATAGTTTGATGAAGATCTCCCCCACCATGGTGAGGTCATGCTTGAACTATCTTAATTGATGGAACTCCTTGGGATGCTTAGCTATAAGTTGATTTGTTTTTCAACCTGTCCATGTTTTTTTTCTTCATATTCCTACATACAATGATACTTCCTGTACCGAGGGAGTAGCTCATCAAATGCTACATCCCTTGATAACTTAAAGTCCTTTGTTTTTGGTTTGAAGCACATGTTAACTTTATGATCATTTGAATATTCTATAAACACTTGCTTTTCTGCCTTTGGTTCTAGCTTGTGCCTTAATTCGCTTGGCACATTTACATAACAAGTACATCTAAATATCTTCAAGTGGGAGAGGTCATGTTTCTTACCATAATAATCTTGATATGGTTTAAAGCCATGGATCCCTAAGGTATGAGCTCTATTCATAAGATACATGATAGTATTTGCTACATCACTCCAAAACATGTTAGTTGCATTCATCCCGTTAAGCATTGCTCTAGTGATCTCCACAATGTATCTATTTTTTCTCCCTTCTACCCCATTTTGTTGGGGTTTGTACCTGCATGTTACTTGCCTCTTGATGCCTTCATCCCATAAGAAATCAAAAAATGCATTGGAGAAATATTCTCCCCCTCCATAAGACCTTAGATTCTTGATATATGAACATGTTTCCTTCTCTATCATTACCTTGAATGCTTTGAAACGTACAAACACATCTCATTTGTTTTTCTTGATATATGAACATGTTTCCTTCTCTATCATTGCCTTGAATGATTTGAATCGTATAAACCAACCTTGTGCAATTATCTATAAAAGTGGCAAAGTAATTGTTACCTCCAATGGATTGCTCTTTGTTTGGCCCCTATACATCTCTATGTATCAACTCCAATCGATGTTGGCTTACGTAGCCACTCTTCTTGAAGGGAAGTCTTGATTGCTTCCCTAGTTGAAAAGATTCACATAAATGCTTCATACCTTGTGCATGGAAGTTGGGAAGCCCTTAAACCAACCTATTGATTCACTATTCCTCCATTCGTTTTATGTTGATGTGACCTATACTCTTGTTCCACAAGTCCAACTCCAAAATCCTCTCGTTTCCATATGTGAAGTAGACATGTTGAGTGGAATGAGAATTCACCTCCAAGGTGAAGACTCTCCCTTGCTTCCTTCCTCTTGCTACATCATTCACATCCTCAATTGTGAGCCTAAATCCTCTTTCCACTAGTTTTCAAATAGGCTTTCAATCCTAAAAACTAAAACAATGAATTAGTTTCTCAATATGCTTAGCTTAATGCACAACAATTCCCATTCAACATATAGAAACTGGATGCCAAGTTTATACTAAAAAGATCAAGATATTTGACAACAAAAGTATGTTGAAAATTATCTTCAAGAATGCCAATTTTCTCATCACCAGCCAAGAGAATATCATCAACATAAATAAGAAGAACTATATGATCAGCCCCATACCTAAATTTTGCCTTCAATTAAACTCCATGTAAAACAAGGAGCAACCAAGAGATTGTGTATTCTGTCACACCATGCATTTGGACCTTACTTGAGTCCATACAAAGCCTTATCAAAGAACAAACATATGCTCTTGACCTTTGATAGAAAACCCTAGAGGTTGCTTCACATAGACCTCTTCACAGTTAAGTAAGAACTCGTTTTGGGTTTCATAGCATAAGAACTTATTTCACCATCATTGGAAGTTTTATCTAGAAGTGGTAATATAATTAACTAACCTGGTGGTGGCACACAAGTGGCACTTAAATCCTTCCAAGAAGGTGAGGACTAGACTACAATTCGATTACAAATATCTTGATAATTACATTGTTAGATACATGATTTGAACTCATCTCATTTACAAATAATGTTATTAAAGAAGAAGAAAACTTCTAAGATACAAGCTTCTTCACAAGTTGAATTCAATCACCTTCTCGTTAATCACTTCATTTTCCAAGATGATCTCTTAAATATAACCACATAAAAAACTAAAGTTCCCTGAGTACAATAGTTTACAAAAAGAATACATTCATTTTTCATTTTATCTTTTAATGTTTTTCTTTTTTCAGATTTATAAATTTTCCATTTATTCATCTAATTTTTACTTTAAGTTAACTCATTCCTATATTTACTTAGTCTTTTTTGTTGTATTTATTTTCTTTTTCTATATTCCTCTCTTACACTCTTTCTTGTTCTCTCTCTCTCTCTCTCTCTCTCTCTCTCCTCTCTCTCTGTCTCTCTCTCTCTCTCTCTTTCTCTCTCTCTATCTCTCTCTCTATCTCTCTCTCTCTCTCTCTCTCTCTCTCCCTCCCTCCCCTACCCCCCTCTCTCTCTTTTTCTCTCTATATCTATCCATCCATCTATCTATCTATCTATCTATCTATCTATCTATCTATCTATCTATCTATCTATCTATCTATCTATCTATCTATCTATCTATCTATCTATCTATCTATCTATCTATCTATCTATCTATCTATCTATCCATCTCTCTCTCTCTCTCTCTCTCTCTCTCTCTCTCTCTCTCTCTCTCCCCTCCCTCTCCCTCCCTCCCTCCCTCCCTCTCTCTCTCTCTACCTCTCTCTCTCTCTCTCTCTCTCTCTCTCTCTCTCTCTATATATATATATATATATATATATATATATATATATATATATATATATATATATATATATATATATATATATATATATATATATATATATATATTCCCACTCTTTCTCTCTTCCCACTCTCTCTCTTTATCCCTCTCCATTTGTCTATCTATATATCTCTCTCCCTCTCTTTACAAAGCATGCACCTATTCAAAACAAACACATAAAAGGAATAAGAAACAAATATACGTAGAGAGCTTATGCATGCACTTTCCATAGAAACAACCACTCTTAAAGCATACACACATAATTGACATGCAAAACATGCACACACACACACGCACACATATACCCACTTATCAAATAGATCAACACCCGGAAGACACATTCTTTACACACACATGCTCTCTCTCTCACTTACTCACTCACTCACTCACTTATGCATGCACCTTTTTATTTTAGATTTTATTTTTTATCTTATTAGTTTCTTTTCTCTTTATTATTATTATTATTATTATTATTAAGGCACATTCATTCACATATAAGCACATTCATGCACATATAAGCACTTACACTTATGCACACAAACACAAGGTTTATATAAACATATGCACAATCATAAATGCCCCTACATATAGATGGATACATAATTATTCATATTTACTTAGAACAAACATAATTTCCCTCACCCATTGCCTGAAACATACATATACACATACCACATAAGTACATACACATGATCACATACATAGGCACAAACATTGACACATATCTATTTACACATCTTTAACAAATATACACTTATAGGCACATAATCATACATAATTATAGACACATACATATAAACACATAGCTAGTATCACATACAAAACCATACACATGGTCACACATACATATATATATAAACAAATCCACTTAAACACACACATGGACATAAGGATAGGTGCACAAAGTCATAAAATTAGGTGAAATGAACCTCAATTCGGTAGGAAAATAGTTAAATACATAATTTGTGCACATGGTTTCTTTCATCCAAAGCATATATGGAAGATGCTTTCCTTTAACCACACATCATGCCATTACAAGAACTATTCTATTGTAATGCTCTGTAACACTATGTTGAGGTGTATATGGCATTGTAAATTGATGAGAAGTACTTCTTTCATAAAGAAAGAATTAACATTTATTCACCATCGCGATCTATATGAAGATTCAAAAGCTTATTTCCACACAAATGTTCAGCCATAGCTAAAAACATTTTAGAGCAATGAAATATCGCATTCTTTTCTTTCATAAGGTACATTCAAGTATGTAATGTTGCATCATCTATGAACATAACAAAGTATACATACTATCCAAAAGATGAAGCGTTGATTTGACCATCCAAATCACTATGAACAAGGTGCAATTTTTGTGTACCACATCTAGCACTATCTTTGGGATTAAAAGCAAGATGTATTTTTCCCAATATACAACATTTACATGAATGTTTTTCAATGGACTCAAATTCTTACATACCAATAACCATATCCTTCTTTTGCAAGTAAAGTAAAAAATATTGAAGTTCACATGACCAGAAAAGGCATGCAATAACTCCATTTCAATTATAGAAGAAGTATATGTAAGCAAGGCGTTTGAGGCAACCCTCTTATATATATCCAAGCAATACAAGCCATTGTTTAATGTACCCATCATCACAATAAGATCAGCATTGTTGAAATCATGAACCATAAAATTGTTATCAACAAAATGTACATGAAGTCCCACAATAGAAATAATAGGAATGAAAATCAAGTTTTCCTTGATAATGGGTACATAGAATGCATTCATAAAAAATACCTCCATTTGCAGCTGTAAGCTACATTTTTCCAACTCCAATAATAGGATGAAAAGAATTTACTTCACATACCATTTCCTCCCTTGGTCACATCTTTCAACCATGCAAAAAATATTTTCCATGAAGTGACATGCTTCAAAGCACCATTATCAAAAAACCAATCCAAATTAGCATGGCACACAATCATATATGTAGAATGTGATGATACATCATAATGACATGTAATAACACATGCCCAAACATCTTGAACAACATTAGCTTCATCATTATTTGCATTATAGGTATTCTCAATAAAAAACGTACCAAATTCTTTCTTCTTTTCATTATGCATGGTAAGCTTTCTACATTCATCAGTAGTATGTACAGCCTTTCAACAATACTTGCATCTCGTCTTCTTTTGCATATCACCATCAAGAGAAAAGGAAGTTGAACAAGGAGCATGAGGCTTTGGTTTAGATGAAACCAAAGCTTAACCAAACTTACTTTTTCCCTTTTGTGTAGTAGGAAATTCTTCTATTCCCTCAAAAAAAATCACTTCTATTCAATCTTGATTGCTCTTCTTGCAAAACAAGAGATAGAAACTCATCAAATTATACTTATTTGGATTTCCTTTTGGAATCAACGAAAGTGTAGTAGAAAAGCTTTGAATATGTTCGGACACTCTATTGAGTAATGTGGAAGTGAGTGATGTGTCCAGAATGATTTTATCAATGTTTGTCAACTCCTCTTTTAAATACATGATGCCTCTAAAATATACATCCAGTGACTTATTTTCATCCATGCATGCATCTTCAAGTTTCTCTCTTAAGTAATCATCTCTTACCTCAATATGTAGTACATACAAAGAAGGAAGTGTATTTGAAGTTTGACTTGAAATAATGCACAATCAGATGTGTGGAGTAATATGTGGCTTCCCAAAATGGTCAATTAATTCATGAGCTTTAGAATGCTTTCCATCCCATCTAGTTTCTTTTCTATTGGTGTAGAAGGCATGGTTACTATGCTCAAAGAAGAGCTTGAATCTATAACAAAAAATTGTGTAGTAGAAATGGCAGATCGCTTTTCAAGATGCACCAATATGTTCCATAATTGCATGGCAAGAAGAACATGCTTCATAGTGTAATAACACATTGGATAATGGATCTCAACAAGCTTATTTTCAGCTTGAAGCATGCCAAACAAGTCATTGCTACTTTCCATTTCACCAAAGAGCTCAAAAGTAGAAAGATATGACCTTCAACAAATTTGAAATGGAAGTTGAAATACAACTCACAATTTCTAACTCTCATGGCAATTCTAGCTGCACAAATGGCTTTGAAAGGAAGTAAAATCGGAGTGTACTTGGTGGAAATGTTCTATGAGTGTTGCATCTTGTACTTCTATGATCAACGACCTATTTGTATGGTTAAAAGTGTCCGTGAAAATAAACACAAAAAATAGTAGGTTGAGAAGGACCTCAACTTTCTTTAATACCATGTTGGGTGTGTGAGAGAGTGATGAAGCACAAATAGAAGTACACACAAGAGAAAATCAATAAATCAACACACCAAGAAAGGTGATGGTTGCAAGACCTCTTTGTCCACACATGATCAGTAAGATGAGAGTGTATGTAGTGAGATCTATAAGTAAACCCCTAAGTTTTATGTACCACCACATATGAGCGTAGTGTGTATATATGGTTAACTGGGGAAAATATATCTACCTAGCTCTTGAGTAAAAAGTGCCCATGTATAGGTGAATGTTTCACATCAAAGCTACTCGAGGGCACATAAGCGTAAAAAAATCTTTTGTTCCATACTCACTTTGTTCTTGCTTCCTTATTCCTTCCCAAGTTATTTGAGATGTACTCCATTGCCCAATTATTGTAGAAATTAGTGGGCCTTTTCAAGATTTTGAGAGTTTACTTCAATTCCTTGCCTTTTGCTTCATCTACCAAAGATTACCAGTTATCAACACTCTATCATCCTTGGTAGGTGGTGAATGGATGTGTCCATGTATAGGTGAATGGTTCACATCAAAGCTACTCGAGGGCACATAAGCGTAAAAAAAGCTTTTGTCCCATACTCACTTTGTTCTTGCTTCCTTACTCCTTCCCAAGTTATTTGAGATGTACTCCATTGCCCAATTATTGTAGAAATTAGTGGGCCTTTTCAAGATTTTGAGACTTTACTTCAAGTCCTTGCCTTTTGCTTCATCTACCAAAAATTACCAGTTATCAACATGCTATCATCCTTCATAGGTGGTCAATGGATGTGTCAGGGTCACATGTGGTTGGTTGTCTCATGAGCTGCCTAATCTTTGCGGATGTTCTTGCATTTTAAGAGCATGAGATGTTTGTTCCATTGCACATTGTGTATGCCTAATTTTGTGGGGACCATTTCTATTTGTTTCATATCTAGAGAAATTGCGCTCAAACATGGAGCTAGATCATGTGTTAAGTTACAAAACAAACTTGAATGTTTCTAAAAAAAAATATAGTGTGGATTCCTACTTTAGAATTTCGTATATGGCAACTATCTATAGTGCTTGCAATTCATTCTTGATTTGCAATTTTTGTGCCTTTATATTGGTCTCATAAAATGTGACCAAATTATTCGAGTCGCTTTTGGAGTTTTGAAATCTTGAATGTTACCAATTATGCTATCGTGTATGCTAAAAAACAACTAGTACATTACCTTCCATGCTCCTTGATTCCACTCTTCATATGCTCTTAATTGATCTACAATTTTATTCCTATTTCTCTATAAATTCTATCATCATTTTCCATATCTATAGAAGAGGTTGACTCATTCCATCATCATTTTCCATCTCTACAATAATTTAAAATATTAGAAAAAAACTACAAGCAATACCTCTTCTTGAACACTATCACACTATGACTTGACAGTTTGATCTAAAAGACACACAGTTTTTGTGTATCAACACTATATCCAATCACTTGAAATTTTGGATCTACAATATTTGGGAGATATCAAATAGAAGGAAAGTTATAGTTTTAAAAACCCACCTTTTTTTCATGGGCCTCACATTGCACAGAGGTTGAAATGGCTCCAAAAACAAAATATGAGCAAAAGGAGTGCTCCTAAACAGATTATTTCTCAAAAATAGTTTGACACCCTCTAAATGCACACCAAATCTCATAGTGATCTAAGATCATTAGTGAGGCACATGTTCCCCCTGCCTTCTCATATATTCTTCATTATTGGCCTTGTTCACAAGGTCTCTATAGAAAAACTAGCTCTGATACCAACAAGCTCTGATACCATGTCCAGAGAAAGGAGATAAAAAAGAAAGCTCTAGCACACTCTCATACACAAGGAGAGGAGCACACATGAATTGAGGCAAAGAAGAATAATATTCTTCTACTTTTTATATTATGTAAAGAGAATATATAAGAATGGCCTAATACAACATACAACCATTACAATGTAGAAAAAGAAGTACATAAAGAGAATCCTAATGTCGGTGAATGAGTGAATTGACAAGAAACAAGTGTGGCATCACTCTTGATAGATAAATGTGGCAAATCTCACAAAAATATTCCCTAATATATATCATTGCAACCACTATAAATGTGAGAGAAATAAAAATTGGCACGTATCATCCACAATCATCACATGTTGAGCTCGATATCTCAATACTATCTTTTCTATCTTCATGGTGGTGGAACCACATGGATCCTTAAACATATGTGCCTCATTCCCATTTTCTATATCATAGGTGAGTGGAACATCATACTCTCCCTCTATCTTGGATAAGAAGCTCAACTCATTCTAGACTTCATCCATGCTCATTGAGAATGAAATGTCTTCAAAATCACTTCATGGCTCACTAAGCTTATCAAATAATGGCCTAGGGATTAGATTCAATATTCTTAAAATTACATGCTTAGCACGTGATGCATTTGGATATCCTTGTGCACTCACTATTCATCAAAGTGTTACTGTAGCTCTTGATGTGAAAATCATATATGTGCCAATTCAAGTGTAAAAACCCATGGATTACACTCTTACCATGTGACCCATTATGGTACCCTTGTGCACTCTTCAATATGAATTAAACTCTTAGCACATGATCGATTTTGATATCCTTGTGTACTCAGAGTTCGTCAAAGCCTTAGTGTAGCTCTTGATGTCAAAATCATATATTGCCAATTCAAGTGTACAAACCTGTGAATATTCACAAATAGTAACATCTTAATCAATCAATGGATAACAAGCAAGTCAATTCACAAATAGAATTTCCTTTCTTTGCTTGAATTGAGATGAAATTCAAAAAGGTTGGTTTATACACATACGATATTGATCTCCATATAGCTTTCTAGGTGGAAGAACTACCCATCAAGAAATCCCTTGATAAATTCTTTAGTTTTGAATCCAATAACGATTATGCTCTATGTGCACATGCATGTATAGTTATTCAATATTAGTTGGACTGAAATGAGCCCGTCTTCCTTGCTCACTCTTTGAAAGCTCCATTTACTTAGTGATCTTTAAAGAGTAGATTATCCATCTCCCCCCCGATCAATTCCCCACTATTTACCAATACATCAATCGAAGAGGACTCCGAAACTAAAAATCTCTCTAGAAACAAGTGTGCTTTTATACCTTGGATAGTTCTATCTCTATGGTATTTTTCTCTGTAGGTTATTCTAAGAAAATGTGTTATGCTTTGAGTCTCAAGGTTGAGCTCTTCTTAAGGTATATTTTCCCAATATGCAACAAGAAGCGGAACTTGTTAATATATTTTGGCAGTGATGTGTATGAGCACACTCAAAAATGTTGAAGCATGTTTTTCCCTCTTCAAGAGGTTTTTTCTCCTTAAAGTGGTTGCAAAAGGAGCAAAGAAGAAAGAGGTTGCAGAGGTTATTGAAAACGCCTCTACATCTAATACAAAGACTATTAACTTTGTTGAGAATGAAGGATGGGAATTAACTAATCATTTTAACTAAGATGCATTTTATCACAAGTAGTGTATGTTTGTAATAGACTAAGATGTTTGGTACTTTAACAGTGGTGCAACCTAACATATTACCATGTAGCATAGTTTCTTCACTTCACTCGAGCCTGCCCCTACAGGCAATACTCTCACATGTGCCTATAACTCCTCTTATCTTGTCATGGGAGTTGCTAAGATCATTCAAACTACTACTCATGGTAGTTCGTTCACTTTGTCAGATGCTTTATTTGTGCCATGGATCAAGAAGAATCTATTATCAGTTTCAACTTTAGCCAAGATTGGCTTGGTTGTGAAATTTGTTGATGATAGGTGTACAATTCATGATCTATCAAATGGTGACATGATTATTGATTCTCCCATTTTATTTCATGGATTGTATAAGCTCAGAAACTATGAAACATTTGTGAATGATTTGGCATGTGTAGTACATGATTCTCAGGATATGTCAGATGCAAAGCTTTGGCATGCACGCTTTGTTCATCTCAATTTTGCTAGTTTTCTATGCCTGTAGAAATCTGATATTGTGTCCTCTTTGCCCAAAGTTGAGGTGACCAATAAACATGTTTGTGAAGTCTTTATTTTGGGAAAAATGCAGCATTCCTCCTTTCCAAAAGATGGTTCAGTTTGAGCTACTCCAAAATTGTAGCTTGTTCACAGTAATGTCTATGGTCCTATGCAAACAACCTCTTTTGGAAATTATCTTTACTTCATGACTTTTATTGATTATTTTTCTAGGCATGCATGGGTATATGCACTCAAAGAAAAGTCCAATGTGTGTATGTGCTTCAAATAGTTTTTGGTTTTGGCTAAAAATCTGTTAGCATGTAAAATAGACACCCTTCGTTTTGATCGAGGGGGGGAATATGTCTTCTGAATTCAATGCATTTCTCGCCGAATGTGAGATAAAATATGAGTGTCGTGCCGTATACACGTCAACACAATGGAGTTGTTGAATGGAAGAATAGGTCACTCATGGAGATGGCAAGGTGTATGGTCAAGAGTCAGGCTTTACCACATAGTTTTTGGCTTGAAGCTATCATGTGTGTAGCATATGTACTTAATAGGTGTCCCACTAAAGCGCTAAAGTCTATCACTCCATATGAGGCTTGGCATGGTCGCAAGCCTGTTGTTGCTCATCTACATGTTTTTGGTTGTCTAGCATATGCATTACAACTTGAACAACATCGCAAGAAATTGGATGATAAAGCAGTAAAATGTATTTCTATTGGGTACAATATTTGAAAGAAAAGGCTATCATCTGTATCATCCACATATTAAATTCATTTTGGTTAGCCCAGGTGCTGCTTTTGTGGAAGATGCTATTCAGCCTTTACTTTCATGTATGAAAGAGACATCTGTTAGCTCCAAAGACATGTATGATACCTTGCTACCTCTTTTTACAGGTGGACAGTCTAGTGCTAGTCCTAATGAGACAACTTCTTACCCTTTACAGGTTTCATGTAATGATGCAGATCCTTCCATTTCTGATGCAAATTTAGATGATGCACTTATTGATGAGAGCGCTCATATTGAGGAGGAAAAAACTATGCCAAAATGGTTGGTACAGACTTTGCATGACAACACATTAGATGCACCTTTGTCATACCATACTTCTTGAGGCTCTCATAGTGCCTCTTTTGCATCAGATTGCTATGCTATGGCTGCCTCTAGTCTCTCTGATGAGATTGATCCTGTTTTGTTTGATGAAGCACAAAATTTTGAACATTGGATGGCTGCAATGCAATCTAAATATGATGCTACCATGAAAAATGGTACCTGGTCTTTCTATGACTTGCCTCTTGGCAAAAGGTCCATTGGCACCAAGTGGGTATACAAGCTAAAGTGTAAAGCTAATGGACTAGTTGACAAGTATAAGTCTAGGCTTGTTGCAAAGGGTTATGCGTAGGAAAGAGGCATTGATTTTGATGAAACCTTTGCACCTACTTGCCGAATGACTACTATTCATAGCATCTGTGCACTTGGAGCTCATCATGGTTGGAATGTACATCAATTGGACATTAAAACACATTTATGAATGGTGACTTGCATGAAGAAGTATATGTTTTTTAGCCATGTGGCTTTGTGCAAAAAGGGCATGAAAACTAGGTGTGTAGGTTTAAGAAGTCATTATAGGGATTAACGCAAGCACCACATGCTTGGTATGAAAACATACATGCTTATCTGATTGCACATGGTTTTAAGAATAGTCCAATTGAAAGCACCTTATATGTTAAGCGTTCAAATGATGTGCTTCTAATCATTGTGGTGTATGTTGATGACATGCTGCTCACTGGTCGTCATGAGAAGCTTGTTGCTGATTTTAAGGCTGATTTCCATGTGTCATTTGAGATCTTTGATTTGAGGCATTTGCATCATTATTTGGGCATTCATTTTATGCACGTTGATGGGGGAATGGTTTTGGTGTCAAACGAAATATATTGACATATTATTGCAGTGCTTTGGCCTTGAATTTTGTAAACCTATTGCCACTCCTATGGAGACACGTTTACAATTGAGTTTTCATGATGCTGGAGATGCATTTGATGTTGTTATCTATGATCAAGTTGTTGGATGCTTGATTTACTTATGCATTACTCAGCCAGATATTTAGGTTGTTGTCTCATAATGAGCAAGTTTAAGCATTGCCTAGGTGTAAAGCATTGGCAAGTGGTTAAGTGCATCTTTCACTACTTGAGTGGTACCCGATTACTTTTCTAATTTTACATGTGTTATGCTCTAGAATTTTACAATGGTAAATGAATCATCAAAAATCTCTCAAAATAATAAAATAAATGAGCATAGGAAAAAGAAATCTCCAACCGATATTCTTTCAATGTAATCCAAGCAATAGGTTTTGATGTAGATCGAATCCACCTCAAGCATAGTGTAAGCTTGATGTTCCAACAGCTCCCCCTCAAGCTAAAGTATGCTTGAGTCTTCATTCTCTAATAGGTTGAATGCCTAACATAGCTTTGAATCTACAAAGCTTTATTCCATCAGGTGTCATCATCATCATTTCTGCTACTTTCTTTTCAGTTGGAAAAAAAGAAATGTCAATCTCCTTTGCCATGAGCTTCTCCCTGATGAAGTGGTAATGAGCCTCTATGTGTTTGGTTCTTCCATGGAAAATAGGGTTTGCTGCTAGATGCATGGAACTTACATTATCTCCAAATATATGAGGTTTTATATTTGGAACTCACAAGTCCCAAATCTGTATACAATGATTTTAACCATATTGCCACCGGAGTTGCTATGGTCAAACCTCTGTACTGTGATTCGGTCAAGGATAAAACAACTATAGGTTGCTTCTTGGAACTCCATGGCATTAGCATTGAACTTGCAAATGCTAAGTAATCAAAGGTACTTCTTTGTTTATCCTTAGCTCTTGCCTAATCTGCATCTAAATAGATTTTGATATCCAAGTCTAAAGATTAAGGATAGAATATACCTTCATTGATTGTACCTTTGAGGTATTTAAGTACTCTCTTAGTTGCATCCTTGTGTGGTCTTCTAGGTGAGTGCATGAACTGACTAAGCACTCTGACACTATATGAGATATCTTCCCTTGTATGATTAGCATACATCAAGCTACCTACCAAGCCTTGATATTCTTTCATGTCTTGAATTTCCTCACCTTCATAAAAACTAAGTTTATGATTCATCTCCAAAGGTGTACCTATAGGTTTAGCATTATCCATTTTGAACTTGAGATATAGATCCTAAAGGTATCGTCTTTGAGTCAAATACATTCCTTCATGTGTTTATATCATTTGCATACCTTGGAAATATGTGAGATCACCTAAGTCACTGATTTAAAACTCCTCTTGCATGTGTCTCTTGATCCCTTGGATGCCATTCAAATGATCATCTGTCAGAATAATATCGTCTACATATACACATAGATAGATAGCCTCATTGTGATCCCTTTTGATGAATAGAGAAGGATCTGAGTTGCTAGGTTTGAATCCTTGATCTTGACATAGCTAGGTTATTCCTCTCTTTTTTAAAGTGAAACTCCTTCTCTAATTACTCTGAGCATGAGCGTCCGTGAGACGAATTCGGAGCTGCCAGCAAGTACAGCTCTCGACGTCGACAAATTAGATCTTCTAGTCGTTTCAGAGAGCAAAATAATCTTTGTGTGACCCTCCCCCCATGGAGTAGGCTTGCGATCAGGGATGGGCTTGCATGACAACCTCCCAATAGAGTAATCCATCACGGACGGACACCAGAAAATCGACGCACAAATAATGTGAATCGGGAGTAAGCTGAGCGCCTGCCAACAATCTTCCTCCTTCGAACTACTACAAGAGGTTTGCTGTTGTAGTTCTTATAGCACTACAAATTGCACTTTTTCCAGGTATATGGGATAAAATATGCATCTTCAGCCTCTCCACACGTTTCTAGAATTCCTACCATCCCTTCAAATATTAGCAGCCACATGGTCTTGACAGACGTTGTGAGCTATATAATGTCTCATCTATGAAATAAAGAGATGAGATAATGAACTTGAAGAAGAATAATAATCTTTGAAGCTCCAATCATACGGATATGTAAGAATTATGTTGTAGCTCTTTTTTTAGGATATGAAGAGGGTCTCAAGTAAATATGAGCTTTTTATCTCTTGTTTTAGAAGCTTCACCCTTCCTTTTTTGAAGAAGCATTAAGTAAGGAGATACCTTTCTCTTAAGCACATAAGAGATGTGCCTATCACTAAGGATCAAGAAGAAAATGGAGATATAGTACCTTGGGTACTTTCACCATCATTTAATTAAGAAAGTTTCTATTAATGTACTTCATGCATTTGATACATTATGTGATAGTCCATATAGTATTTTTACCATCATGGACTTAGGAAAATACCCATCTAAGTATTAACATGTATTGAATATTCATAGACCTCATTATAGATATGAATGATAAGACATTAAGTGAATAGGTAAGCATAGAAGAGCTTCATATATTATCGCAAGTATGCCTTTAAGCATCCTTAAAGTTTTTTTAAGATTGAATGCATCATTGGGCATCCAAGTAAGTATGAGGATGCCTCAAAAAATAAGATTAGTGATTGAAATCTCAAGATTGCTCAAGGTTGCAACTTCAAGTACGCAGTGCCCAAAACAATATGCCTCTTCATGCAAGGATTCAGAGACAGATGAAGCTATGATGAACGTAAGTACAACTTCCAATTCGTTCATCTATTTTCTTTGTTTGGCATAATAAAGGAATGCATGAAAGAATGCATTCCTAACGAATGAAGTGAAACACTTAGGCACATTGAATGGTGCATAAAATGATTCACTTACATGGTGCATTAGAGGCATAATCGAATGGAAATATGTTTTTCATTAGCATAAAATAAAAAGATTATTAGATAATGAACATAGAATGTTCATTATAGCATGGTATGAACATGAGTGGATGGCACCAACATGTATTCATGCACTTAATGGAGTTCTAAATGTGAATTCCATGCATGCTTTAAAGAGGGGTTCAATTTTTGAACCTTACACATGCTAAACATCTTCAAGAAAATATGTAAATGTTTCTAGCAGACACAATGTATGCATGAATTGAATCTCATATGCATGGGTTGATGGGACATGAGAGAGAAATTAAGTTCTCTAAGTTTAAGGTTAAGATAGGAAATGACTTCTAACTTGGAAGTCAAAAGCATAAAAGTTTAATGGAATATTGAGGATATGTGACTCAATAGCCATTATCCTTTATGCTTTTTATATGTTGGCTTAATTCAAAAGCCAACAAAATTCAACTTAGGAAGAGGAACTTTAAACTTCGAGTCCTACTTATGGACCCCCAAGTTCCATAATACCCATGGCATGCCTGATCAGCAAGGCCAAGCACTTAAAGCTTCAAATCCAACAAGTTTCTCTTCTTATTAAACCATAAACGGTAGTAATAAGAACTTGGATTGAAAAATCCAAAGGAGATACTAGAAGCTTATATAAGACCCTACACACATGGGATAATTTTTCATTGTGAATGATGTTAAGAAGTTCAGAGGAACTTCAACATCTGATCATTGAGGAAAATGATCACAGAAAAAGGGGGAAGAGAATGTCCTCAAAGGACATATTAGGGAAAAAATGGTTGAACCATTTTACCCTTTTTAGCATTCATTTCTTCCCCAATAAGATTCTTTGTTCATTGACAAGAGGTAGGATCCATTTGGAGCTTTGAGAAAATTGCTTCAAGAGTGAAGAATTGTAACTCATTAAGCATGTCTAGAGAAGAGG
>CM035431.1:97702407-97754907 GCA_020310875.1 Ceratopteris richardii
TTTAGTAAGCTTTGTTTCTCTTTGCAAAAGCTTTGGTGACCTTTGAGGTTAGTATATAACTATCTGAGGTATGAACAAGTGTCAGTTCAAGATAGTTAATACTGACTCTCCTTGGAAGAAATTGCAAAGCTAAGTGGAACAAAGAAGTGGGTAGAGACATAGAAGAAATGTCTACCAACTAATTCTGATTCCTGAAAGAAATTATTTTAGTCATTGGATCAATAAAATCTTGAAGATCATAGATTTTCCAAAGGGATTAAAATCTACTTTGAGAATTAATCTAGAGAAAATCAAAGATGATCAAGATAGGGATCCACTTGTAGACATGAACTGATAGATTGGGTATATTATCATTTGGAATACTTGAGCTTTATATTTCAAGAAAACCTATATGATTGAAATAAGTCCACCTAAGTTGCCAAGGAATTAGAAGATAGTATTTCTCCTCATTTTATTGAGCATGTTTTGGTAGGGACTCACTAGACCCACTTTGGGAAGTTCTTATCTTTAGCTAAGTCCCATCAAATACAAATAAAGTTTATTTGTATTTGAAAAGGACTATAAAAGAATAAAGTTTAGAACATCTGAAGATTCCTCTCCTTTCTGTTGAAAGTGGAAGATGAATCTAGTATCTGGCCCTTTCAAGATAGAAATTGGATATCTATCATAGACTCCTAAAAATATCAATTTCTAGGGAAGTATAAAGTACTGAAATATATTATTTTATGGAGCTCAAGGTTTGCGAAAGTGCCAAAAGAAAAAGACCACTAAAGAAGTCCACCCTTTTCACTAGTCCATAGGTACAAGGCATGCATGTACATTCTGATGGACTAAGAGAAAGTGATTTGGGCAGGGATTTTGATTCATTTCATTTCAGAATAAGGTAGGGATTAGCCCTTATCTAATTACTCGAAATGAATCTAAAGAGAGAGATGACCATGCTCAGAGTATAGATCATGGTGCACGGGGGAATACTTCATATATTATACCTACACACATTTTTGAGGATGAAAATGTTAAAGGGGGGAAGAATGTTGTATGATTCATGGGTTCATAAGGTTAAACATATGGATTTTAAAGGTTAGAATATGATGTATGTTTGCTTGAAATACCCTTGGAACATGCCTTGAACCTTTGGGTGAAACCCTTGGTTTTAACCCTTCAGGTATTTATTCATATGGGCTCCCAATTGAATGGTTAAAACCTTATGCTTGATTTATCCTAAGGTGTGGGAACCTTAGTCTTGGGAGAAGCTTTTCTAAGAGCCACCTTGTGTGTACGTGAGAGAAGAATCCTCATTTGATTTAGAAGGTGTTGGTGTAATTTGCAAGCCTACACATTTGGCTCAAAGGATGCATTAAAGTCTACACATACATGAAGAAGCACAGGAACATATGCTAGTGGTTAATTACCACTTTACCTCATTGTAAAAGTCAAATTGACTTAGAATTTTTTTGTAATCACCTACCACAATGAGTCGTGGGAAAGTAGCTCATTTGATTGAAGGAATATCTCCAAGCATTTAGGAGCTTGATCATAGGGAGCAAAAATTTGATTTTGAATTCAAATCTTTGCTCATCACATATAAAAAGTGAACATGAAAAGTCGCGGGCAGTAGAGATCATTCCCGAGCCTTATTCTACTGAGTTTGAGTGTGTGTGAGGACTATACCATAGCCTACACCTCTCTACACCATTAGGCACTGTTATTCATGCCAATGGGATTGTATACAAGTGTTAATTAATAGATACATTTACATCATTAATCTCTGAGTTCTCTGTTAGTCTACTCAAAAGTCTGTCAACTTGTCAAGGGCATATCTGTAGCATTTTCTCAATCACAATCTATCCCCAATCACAATCTTTCGATTACTCAGAAATAACAGTGGAGAGAAGAACGCAGAGATTGCACAAGGTAAAAGAAAATCTGACGCGGAAGAGTAGAACAAATATGGCGCAGAGAAGGAAGAATTCCGATATTATAGATGTGAATCAATGGTTACAGTAGCTTTGGACAATAGCTTCTTGACGAAGCCTCTACCTCCCGACCACCTCGAGCTATCACAATCGCATTCTCACTCGCACTCTCAATCACACTCTCACTCTCACTCTCACTCTCAATCACACTCTCAATCACAAGGTAATTCTCAGATTTTTGTGTGTCCTCCGTGTTGATGCACAGACCTTCTTATCTTTTTCCGTTTGATCGCAGCCCTGCTCCCCAAAGAAGTGTGCGATCCACCAAATTTAGAAAAAGTCGAGCTTCTCCAAAACTTTCGCAAAAAGCCATGCGATCGTAGTGTACTTCCTTTCTTTAGCATACCTGTCAAAAATAACAGAAATAGCAGAAAAACACCAAGACATATCCCAAAACATACATAATTAGTCATGGTGACACGTGAGCATGAGAATCACGGATTCGAATAGAATTAGACAAGCCCTCGTTTTTTGTTTTGTTTTTTTTTTTTGAAGTGTTGGAAAAAAACGGCACTTTTCAAAGCCCTGTAATGAGGAATTAGGTTAAGCTTGTGAGAGACACTTTTATTCAATTTTTCGATCTACACAATAGTGTTAGAGACGTCCGAGGTCCAAATCCATCCACCTCCAAATGCCACTTTTGAGCCCTGCAAGGTTTAAAATTCTAGAGAGAGAGTAAAATCAAGGCATTTTCTTACAATGAACTAAAAGTAGGACCCTGAACGAGGTACTTAGAACATGATTCACAAAAATCTCATACAGGAACTTTTATTCTCTTCTACTTGCTCTACCTTTCCCTCATACAGAGTTTTCCTTAATTCTTTCATCTTCACCTTCAAAATCCCACTGCAAAACATGATGCAATTAAGGTCTAGAGAGAGAATATGAAACTTGTCAACCCAAAATTTTTCCTACATGCATAAAATGACCTAATTATTCGTTCTAAGCATTATCCCCACAATGAAATTCAGAAAGTTCAAAATGAATTATTTCACTAGAAAAGAGGCCTATTACAATTCTTCCCCCCTTTAAGAACTTTGTCCTTAGAGTTGGAAAGAAGGATAATGTGTTAGAAAGTCATCTAAATTCACCCAACTCGAATCTTCTACTGGGTATGAATGCCATTTCACCAAAATTTCTACTATAGATCTATTTCTAAGAAATCTTTCCTTCCTATCTAATATTATTTCCGGTTGAAGCAAAAAAGAGCCATCGTCTTTCAGCTTATAATTGTCCTGCAAAACATGAGCAACATTAGACACATATATTTTAAGTAAGCTGACATAAAATACAGGATGCACATTTAGATATTTAGGTAATTCGAGCAAATAAGCAAGAGATCCGATCTTTTTCAAAACTTTAAAAGGGCCTGCATATCGAGGAGAAAGTCTATGATCCTTCCCTAGCAACAAGTTAGATCGGTGAGGATTAACTTTAAGAAATACCATATCATCAACTTAGAATTCAAGTGGTCTTCTCTTTAAATCATAGAACTTCTTTTGTCTTTTCTAAGCTTCTCTTATATGTTTCTTAATTTTTCCAAGTTCTTCATCCATCTTATCAAGCATTTCTTTCGATACTTCTACTTTATTCGGAAAACCCAAAGACGAAGGTGGAGTCAAACAATTATAACCATACATAGCTTCAAACGGAGTCATTTTTATAGATGCATGCCATGCACTATTGTATGCAAACTCAACCAATGGTAAATATTCACTCCAATTCTCCTGCTTTTCATTCACATACATACGCAACATATCCTCAACTACCCTGTTAACCCTCTCGGTTTCCCCATCAGTTTGTGGATGGAAGCCTGTACTCATACGAAGTTGAGTTCCAATGGATTCAAATGTGGCTTTCCAAAAGTTTGACATAAATCTAGAATCTCTATCAGAAATTATGCTTTTAGGCATTCCATGCAATCGAAATATTTCTTTTACAAAGATTCTTGCAACATTCAAAGAAGTATCAGTCTTTTTCATAGGAAAGAAGTGTGCCATCTTGGTAAGCCGATCGACTACAACAAATATGGTATCATGCTTACTTCTGGTCATAGGTAGCTTAGTGATAAAGGCCATAGAAATAGACTCCCACTTCTGATTTGGAACATCCAAAGGTTGAAGCATTCCTGGCATCCTCTTAAACTCAGATTTCACATGTTGGCACTTCAAACATTCATTTACATATTTTCTAATAACCCGCTTCATACACGGCCAAAAGTAAGAATACTTTGTTTTAACATATGTCCTTGAATAACCTGGATGTGCATAAAAAAGTGCATCATGACAATCATGCAGTATTTTAACTTTTAGTGGAGATTAAGAAGATAAGCATAGCCGATTATTACAATACAGTGTTCCATTCTGCAAATGAAATTTTTCCTCATACGTCGATCCCCTGTTCGCATTCAAAGCATTCAAAATAGGTGCATAAAAAGGATCCTAGTTTATCTAGTCTTGAATTTAATTGAGAAAATCAGAATTTATTACAGAAACAAGATTACACAAAGGTCTCCGACTCAATGCATCAGCAACCTTATTTTCCTTACCACCAAGATACTTAATGTCAAAATCATACTCGCTTAATAATTCAATCCAAGGCTCTGTTGTTAAGCAATGGTTGAGTGAAGATGTATTTTAGACTTTGATGATCTGTTTTCAATTCAAACTTAACCCCTCACAATAGATGTCTCCAATGCTTAAGTGCATGCACAATAGCAAGCATTTCTAAATCATGAGTAGGATAGTTAAGTTCATGCTTTCTTAGTTTTCTGGACTCATATGCGACCACCCTGCCATCCTATGAAATAACACATCCTATCTGACTATCACTTGCATCACATGCAACCACAAAAGGCTTTCCCATTTCTGGTATTTTCAAAACACAATTCTCAACGGCTTTTTGTTTCAATGTTTCAAATGAGCTTTGACAGGCATCACTCCACGCAAATCCTACATTCTTTTTAGTTAATTCGGTGAGGGGAGTAGCTATCTTAGAGAAATCCTTAATATGTGCTCTTTCATATTGTGCCAACCCAAGAAAACTTCTAACATCCCTTACAGTCTTAAGAATCGGCCAATCAACTATTGTTTTTACTTTGTCTTCATCTATAAGGATTCCTTCTTTTGGTATTACTCTTCCTAGATACACAAGTTTATCCTTAGCAAAGGAACACTTACTCTTTTTCCCATACAATTTGTGTTCTCTAAGAGTTTGCAAAGTCTTCTTGAGATGTACCGCATGCTCCGAATCATCTTTAGAGTACACAAATATATCATCAAGGAAGACTAAGATGAATTCATCTAGGTAATCGTGAAAAATATTATTCATCAGGCACATAAATGTGGCAGGAGCGTTTGTTAAACCAAAAGGTAGAACCGTAAACTCATAGTGATCATATCGTGTTCGAAAAGCCATCTTAGGAATATCCTCTGTTTTGATCCTAATTTGGTGATATCCAGATCTTAAGTCAATCTTTGTGAATACGGTCGCTCCACTTAATTGACCTAATAAGTCATCTATGTGAGGGAGTGGATACTTATTCTTAATTGTTCTTTTATTCAACCCCCTATAGTCAATGCATAATCTGTAAGAGCCGTCTTTCTTCTTCTGAAATCAAACAGGCGCACCCCAAGGTGAGACACTCGGTTTTATTAAGCCTTTCTTCAAAAGATCATCTAATTGAATCTTAAGCTCCTTTAGTTCATCAATGGTAAATCTATAGGGTGCTCTAGAATATGGTTCACTCCTTGGATATAGGTCAAAGGCGTGGTCAATCTGCCTAGGTGGGGGTATACCAAGCAAGACTTCTGGAAATACATCGGCATATTCTTTCAAGAGATTTCCTACGTAATCTGGAATATCTTCGTCATTACCTTCTTGATGTAGATTGTTCACATACACTACAAATGTTTTGCAGCGATCACGTATACCTCTAACTATGTGCATAGCAGAAATAAGAGTAGGCTTAGGATTAAAGACATCACCTAGAATATGAATAGATTCATCATTTAGCTTCACAGTGATCATTCTTTGTTCACAATTAATTGTCGCAGCATTTTTAACTAACCAATCCATGCCTATGATTACATCACTCTGTTTCATCTCAATTACATGGAAGCTTCCAGAAAAGCGTCTATTAGAAAGAGTAAATTCAAGGTTTTCACTATATCCTTTCGTGTAGTGTAATCGTCCATTGGCCATCTCTACAGGTCTGGTTATCTGCATATTTAGGGCTATCCCTAGATTTTGTACCAATTTGAAAGAAAGAAAACAATGGGTACTACCTGAATCGATCAAAAATCTGGTTTTATGCGCAGAAATCATACCCGGAATCGTGATTACAGAAACCTTTGGGAAAGAACTAACCACCATGCAACGTAAAGTAGAGTCAGCGCACTTACCCCCATCATCTGCTTCCTCAATAATTGTACCCTCCTCGATGATGTTTATCGCTTTTGATTGTGCGGGTTGAAAGACTGCCTTGTTCGAGCACTCATATGTCCGATGCCCTTGCTCCCTGCAACGAAAACACAGACCAAGTCTTTTTTCCCTCTCAATAAAATTAGGGTCTTGTTGCCACTCAATTGGTTGATGCCTCCTTTGATTTTCCACCGGACGAGTAGGGTTCTTACCTTGGTCGTTAGAGGATGGAGTTTTCTTTGAATTGTTCATGTTCATTGCAACAGGTCTTTGTGGCCTATGTCCCGTTGCAATGAATCTGCTTCTATTTGCCTTCCGCAAATTGAACTTCTCCATCTTCTCAAAGTTCTAAGCCATCGCAAC
This sequence comes from Ceratopteris richardii, assembly GCA_020310875.1. Lineage (NCBI taxonomy): Eukaryota > Viridiplantae > Streptophyta > Polypodiopsida > Polypodiales > Pteridaceae > Ceratopteris > Ceratopteris richardii. The sequence goes on from CM035431.1 coordinate 97,709,169, forward strand.
AGCATCAAGAAAATCAATGCATCCAGATCCCTTAACTTGATAGCGAAGTTCATCACGAAGCCCTTCAATAAATTTACTCTTTAGAGCATTACCACTAACCTCTAATGCATATTTATGAAGACGTAGGAACTTCTCTCTATACTCATCAACAGATAAGCTATGCTTGTTACTTTCGTGTTGTCAGAAATTGTAGAACTCCATCTTCTTCTCCATATGGTAGTGTGGAGAACAATAGCGTTTTTCAGCTTGTTCTCTAAATTCCTTCCATAGAACAGGACTAGAATGCGTTCGAGTCTGCATATATGACTTCCACCATAGCTTCGCGATCCCACGCAGATGCAGGATCCCAACTTTTGCCTTGGACTCTTCACTAAATTGTCGAAGGTCAAAGAAATCCTCTAGTTCTTCAATCCATGCCTCAAGATCTTCGCCACTCTTTTTCTCGCCATCAAAATCATTTAACTTTGCCTTCTTGAAGACTTGGTTAAGGGCAAACTCACGTGGTTCCATATCTTTAGAATTGCGTTTTTGTTTTTCGCGAGGTACACTAGATGTTCCTGCACCTTCATCTATTTTATCGTTCAGCTATAAACAAATTTGTTGCTCCTTCTGGTTGCTTTCCCCCTCGTTCTTTGCGCAATTCACCAAGAAGCTTCTGAATAAGCTCCTCTTGTTCACGAACCTTTTGTGTTAGACGTTCCATCGTTCCCGTGGATTGATTCTGCTCTGATACCACTTGTAGCGTTTCCTCAATCACAACCTATCCCCAATCACAATCTTTCGATTACTCAGAAATAACAGTGGAGAGAAGAACACAGAGATTGCACAAGGTAAAATAAAATCTGATGCGGAAGAGTAGAACAAATATGACGCAGAGAAGGAAGAATTCTGATATTATAGATGTGAATCAATGGTTACAGTAGCTTTGGACAATAGCTTCTTGATGAAGCCTCTACCTCCTGACCACCCCCGAGCTATCACAATCGCATTCTCACTCGCACTCTCAATCACACTCTCACTCTCACTCTCACTCTCAATCACACTCTCAATCACAAGGTAATTCTCAGATTTTTGTGTGTCCTCCGTGTTGATGCGCAGGCCTTCTTATCTTTTTCCATTTGATCGCAGCCGTGCTGCCCAAAGAAGTGTGCGATCCACCAAAATTTAGAAAAAGTCGAGTTTCTCCAAAACTTTCGCAAAAAGCCATGCGATCGTAGTGTACTTCCTTTCTTTAGCATACCTGTCAAAAATAGCAGAACAACACCAAGAAGACATATCCCAAAACATACATAATTAGACATGGTGACACGTGAGCATGAGAATCACTGATTCGAATAGAATTAGACAAGCCCTCGTTTTTTGTTTTGTTTTTTTTTTTTAAGTGTTGGAAAAAACGGGCACTTTTCAAAGCCCTGTAACTCAAAAACAATGAGGAATTAGGTTAAGCTTGTGAGAGACACTTTTATTCAATTTTTCGATCTGCACAATAGTGTTAGAGACGTCCGAGGTCCAAATCCACCTCCAAATGCCATTTTTGAGCCCTGCAAGGTTTAAAATTCTAGAGAGAGTAAAATCAAGGCATTTTCTTACAATGACCTAAACGTAGGACCCTGAACGAGGTACTTAGAACATGATTCACAAAAATCTCACACAGGCACTTTTATTCTCTTCTACTTGCTCTACCTTTCCCTCATACAGTGTTTTCCTTAATTCTTTCATCTTCACCTTACAAAATCTCACTGGAAAACATGATGCAATTAAGGTCTAGAGAGAGAATATGAAACTTGTCAACCCAAAATTTTTCCTACATCCATAAAATGACCTAATTATTCATTCTAAGCATTATCCCCACAATGAAATTCAGAAAGTTCAAAATGAATTATTTCACTAGAAAAGAGGCCTATTACAATTCTTCCCCCCTTTAAGAACTCTGTCCTCAGAGTTGGAAAGAAGGATAATGTGTTAGAAAGTCATCTAAATTCACCCAACTCGAATCTTCTACTGGATATGAATGCCATTTCACCAAAATTTCTACTATAGATCTATTTCTAAGAAATCTTTCCTTCCTATCTAATATTATTTCCAGTTGAAGCTCAAAAGAGCCATCGTCTTTTAGCTTATAATTGTCCTGCAAAACATGAGCAACATTAGACACATATCTTTTAAGTAAGCTGACATGAAATACAAGATGCACATTTAGATATTTAGGTAATTCCAGCAAATAAGCAAGAGATCCGATCTTTTTCAAAACTTTAAAAGGGCTTGCATATCGAGGAGAAAGTCTATGATCCTTCCCTAGCAACAAGTTAGATCGGTGAGGATTAACTTTAAGAAATACCATATCATCAACTTGGAATTCAAGTGGTCTCCTCTTTAAATCATAGAACTTCTTTTGTCTTTTCTAAGCTTCTCTTATATGTTTCTTAATTTTTCCAAGTTCTTCATCCATCTTATCAAGCATTTCTTTGGATACTTCTACTTTATTTGGAAAACCCAAAAACAAAGGTGGAGTCAAACAATTATAACCATACATAGCTTCAAACGGAGTCATTTTTATAGATGCATGCCATGCACTATTGTATGCAAACTCAACCAAGGGTAAATATTCACTCCAATTATCCTGCTTTTCATTCACATACATACACAACATATCCTCAACTACCCTGTTAACCCTCTCGGTTTCCCCATCAGTTTGTGGATGGAAAGTTGTACTCATACGAAGTTGAGTTCCAATGGATTCAAATGTCGCTTTCCAAAAGATTGACGTAGATCTAGAATCTCTATCAGAAATTATGCTTTTAGGCATTCCATGCAATCAAAATATTTCTTTTACAAAGATTCTTGCAACATTCAAAGCAGTATCAGTTTTTTTCATAGGAAAGAAGTGTGCCATCTTGGTAAGCCGATCGACTACAACAGATATGGTATCATGCTTACTTGTGGTCATAGGTAGCTTAGTGATAAAGTCCATAGAAATAGACTCCCACTTCTGATTTGGAACATCCAAAGGTTGAAGCATTCCTGGCATCCTTTTAAACTCAGATTTCACCTGTTGGCACTTCAAACATTCATTTACATATTTTCTAATATCCTGCTTCATACACGGCCAAACTAGTGGAGATTCAGAAGATAAGCATAGCCGATTGTTACAATACAGTGTTCCATTCTGCAAATGAAATTTTTCCTCATACGTCGATCCCCTGTTCGCATTCAAAGCATTCAAAATAGGTGCATAAAAAGGATCCTATTTTATCTCTTCTTGAATTTGATTGAGAAAATCAAAATTTATTACAGAAACAAGATTACACAAAGGTCTCCGACTCAATGCATCAGCAACCTTATTTTCCTGACCAGCAAGATACTTAATGTCAAAATCATACTCGCTTAATAATTCAATCCAACGCTTGTGCCTGTTGTTAAGCAATGGTTGAGTGAAGATGTATTTTAGACTTTGATGATCTATTTTCAATTCAAACTTAACCCTTAACAATAGATGTCTCCAATGCTTAAGTGCATGCACAACAGCAAGCATTTCTAAATCATGAGTAGGATAGTTAAGTTCATGCTTTCTTAGTTTTCTGGACTCATATGCGACCACCCTGCCATCATGTGAAATAACACATCCTATCTGACTACCACTTGCATCACATGCAACCACAAAAGGCTTTCCCATTTCTGGTATTTTCAAAACACAATTCTCAACAACTTTTTGTTTCAATGTTTCAAATGATTTTTGACAGGCATCACTCCACGCCAATCCTACATTCTTTTTAGTTAATTCGGTGAGGGGAGTAGCTATCTTAGAGAAATCCTTAATATGTGCTCTTTCATATTGTGCCAACCCAAGAAAACTTCTAACATCCCTTACAGTCTTAGGAATCGGCGAATCAACTATTGTTTTTACTTTATCTTCATCTATAAGGATTCCTTCTTTTGATATTACTCTTTCTAGATACACAAGTTTATCCTTAGCAAAAAAACACTTACTCTTTTTCCCATACAATTTGTGTTCTCTAAGAGTTTGCAAAGTCTTCTTGAGATGTACCGCATGCTCCGAATCATCTTTAGAGTACAAAAATATATCATCAAGGAAGACTAAGATGAATTCATCTAGGTAATCGTGAAAAATATTATTCATCAAGCACATAAATGTGGCAGGAGCGTTTGTAAAACCAAAAGCTAGAATCGTAAACTCATAGTGACCATATCGTGTTCGAAAAGCCGTCTTAGGAATATCCTCTGTTTTGATCCTAATTTGGTGATATCCACATCTTAAGTCAATCTTTGTGAATACGGTCACTCCACTTAATTGACCTAATAAGTCATCTATGTGAGGGAGTGGATACTTATTCTTAATTGTTCTTTTATTCAAGCCCCTATAGTCAATGCATAATCTGTAAGAGCCGTCTTTCTTCTTCTAAAATAAAACAGGCGCACCCCAAGGTGAGACACTCGGCTTTATTAAGCCTTTCTTCAAAAGATCATCTAATTGAATCTTAAGCTCCTTTAGTTCATCAATGTTAAATCTATAGGGTGCTCTAGAATATGGTTCACTCCCTGGATATAGGTCAATGGCGTGGTCCATCTGCCTAGGTGGGGGTATACCAGGCAAGTCTTTTGGAAATACATCGGCATATTCTTTCAAGAGATTTGCTACGTAATCTGGAATATCTTCGTCATTACCTTTGTGATGCAGATTGTTCACATACACTACAAATGTTTTGCAGCCATCACGTATACCTCTAACTATCTGCATAGCAGAAATAAGAGTAGGCTTAGGATTAAAGCCATCACCTAGAATATGAATAGATTCATCATTTAGCTTCATAGTGATCGTTCTTTGTTCATAATTTATTGTCGCAACATTTTTAACTAACCAATCCATGCCTATGATTACATCACTCTGTTTCATGTCAATTACATGGAAGCTTCCAGAAAAGCATCTATTAGAAAGAGTAAATTCAAGGTTTTCAACATATCCTTTCATGTAGTGTAATCATCCATTGGCCATCTCTACAGGTCTGGTTATCTGCATATTTAGGGCTATCCCTAGATTCTGTACCAATTTGAAAGTTAGAAAACAATGGGTACTACCTGAATCGATCAAAAATCTGGTTTTATGCGCAGAAATCATACCCGCAATCGTGATTACAGAAACCTTTGGGAAAGAAGTAACCACCATGCAACGTAAAGTAGAGTCAGCGCACTTACCCCCATCATCTGCTTCCTCAATAATTGTACCCTCCTCGATGATGTCTATCGCTTTTGATTGTGCGGGTCGAAAGACTGCCTTGTTCGGGCACTCATATGTCCGATGCCCTTGCTCCCCGCAACGAAAACACAGACCAAGTCTTTTTGCCCTCTCAATAAAATTAGGGTCTTGTTGCCACTCAATTGGTTGACGCCTCCTTTGATTTTCCACCGGCCGAGCAGGGTTCTTACCTTGGTCCTTAGAAGATGGAGTTTTCTTTGAATTGTTCATGTTCATTGGAATAGGTCTTTGTGGCCTATGTCCCGTTGCAATGAATGTGCTTCTATTTGCCTTCCGCAAATTGAACTTCTCCATCTTCTCAAAGTTCTCAGCCATCGCAACAACATCAAGAAAATCAATGCATCCAGATCCCTTAACTTGATAGTGAAGTTCCTCACGAAGCCCTTCAATAAATTTACTCTTTAGAGCATTACCACTAACCTCTAATGCATATTTATGAAGACGTAGGAACTTCTCTCTGTACTCATCAACAGATAAGCTATGCTTGTCACTTTCGTGTTGTCGGAAATTGTAGAACTCCATTTTCTTCTCCATATGGTAGTGTGGAGAACAATAGCGTTTTTCAGCTTGTTCTCTAAATTCCTTCCATAGAACAGGACCAGAACGCGTTCGAGTCTGCATATATGACTTCCACCATAGCTTCACGATCCCACGCAGATGCAGGATCCCAACTTTTGCCTTGGACTCTTCACTAAATTGTCAAAGGTCAAAGAAATCCTCTAGTTCTTCAATCCATGCCTCAAGATCTTCGCCACTCTTGTTCTCGCCATCAAAATCATTTAACTTTGCCTTCTTGAAGACTTGGTTAAAGGCAAACTCACCTGGTTCCATATCTTCAGAATTGCATTTTTGTTTTTCGCGAGGTACACTAGATGTTCCGGCACCTTCATCTATTTCATCGTTCAGCTCCACAAACAAATTTGTTGCTCCTTCTGGTTGCTTTCCCCCTCGTTCTTTGCGCAATTCACCAAGAAGCTTCTGAATAAGCTTCTCTTGTTCACGAACCTTTTGTGTTAGACCTTCCATGGTTCTCGCGGATTGATTCTGCTCTGATACCAGTTGTAGCGTTTCCTCAATCACAATCTATCCCCAATCACAATCTTTTGATTACTCAGAAATAACAGTGGAGAGAAGAACGCAGAGATTGCACAAGGTAAAAGAAAATCTGATGCGGAAGAGTAGAACAAATATGACGTAGAGAAGGAAGAATTCTGATATTATAGATGTGAATCAATGGTTATAGTAGCTTTGGACAATAGCTTCTTGATGAAGCCTCTACCTCCCGACCACCCCCGAGCTATCACAATCGCATTCTCACTCGCACTCTCAATCACACTCTCACTCTCACTCTCACTCTCAATCACACTCTCAATCACAAGGTAATTCTCAGATTTCTGTGTGTCCTCCGTGTTGATGCGTAGGCCTTCTTATCTTTTTCTGTTTGATCGTAGCGGTGCTCCCCAAAGAAGTGTGCGATCCACCAAATTTAGAAAAAGTCGAGTTTCTCGAAAACTTTCGCAAAAGCCATGCAATCGTAGTGTACTTCCTTTCTTTAGCATACGTGTCAAAAATAGCAGAAAAACACCAAGAAGACATATCTGAAAACATACATAATTAGACATGGTGACACGTGAGCATGAGAATCACGGATTCAAATAGAATTAGACAAGCCCTCGTTTTTTGTTTTTTTGTTTTTTTTTTTTAAGTGTTGGAGAAAAACGGCACTTTTCAAAGCTCTGTAACTCAAAAACAATGAGGAATTAGGTTAAGCTTGTGAGAGACACTTTTATTCAATTTTTCGATCTGCACAATAGTGTTAGAGACGTCCGAGGTCCAAATCCACCTCCAAATGCCACTCTTGAGCCCTGCAAGGTTTAAAATTCTAGAGAGAGAGTAAAATCAAGGCATTTTCATACAATGAACTAAACGTAGGACCCTGAACGAGGTACTTAGAACATGATTCACAAAAATCTCACACAGGCACTTTTAATCTCTTCTACTTGCTCTACCTTTCCCTCATATATAGTTTTCCTTAATTCTTTCATCTTCACCTTCAAAATCCCACTGGGAAACATGATGCAATTAAGGTCTAGAGAGAGAATTTTTTTTTCCTACATGCATAAAATGACCTAAAATTATTTGTTCTAAGCATTATCCCCACAATGAAATTCAGAAAGTTCAAAATGAATTATTTCACTAGAAATGAGGCCTATTACAATTCTTCCCCCCTTTAAGAACTTTGTCCTCAGAGTTGGAAAGAAGGATAATGTGTTAAAAAGTCATCTAAATTCGCCCAACTCGAATCTTCTACTGGGTATGAATGCCATTTCACCAAAATTTCTACTATAGATCTATTTCTAAGAAAGCTTTCCTTCATATCTAATATTATTTCCGGTTGAAGCTCAAAAGAGCCATCGTCTTTCAGCTTATAATTGTCCTGCAAAACATGAGCAACATTAGATACATATCTTTTAAGTAAGCTGACATGAAATACAGGATGCACATTTAGATATTTAGGTAATTCCAGCAAATAAGCAAGAGATCCGATCTTTTTTAAAACTTTAAAAGGGCCTGCATATCGAGGAGAAAGTCTATGATCCTTCCCTAGCAACAAGTTAGATCGGCGAGGATTAACTTTAAGGAATACCATATCATCAACTTGGAATTCAAGTGGTCTTCTCTTTAAATCATAGAACTTCTTTTGTCTTTTCTAAGCTTCTCTTATATGTTTCTTAATTTTTCCAAGTTCTTCATCCATCTTATGAAGCATTTCTCTGGATACTTCTACTTTATTTGGAAAACCCAAAAACGAAGTTGGAGTCAAACAATTATAACCATACATAGCTTCAAACGGAGTCATTTTTATAGATGCATGCCATGCACTACTGTATGCAAACACAACCAAGGGTAAATATTCACTCCAATCATCCTAATTTTCATTCACATACATACGCAACATATCCTCAACTACCCTGTTAACCCTCTCGGTTTCCCCATCAGTTTGTGGAAGGAAAGTTGTACTCATACGAAGTTGAGTTCCAATGGATTCAAATGTCGCTTTCCAAAAGTTTGACGTAAATCTAGAATCTCTATCAGAAATCATGCTTTTAGGCATTCCACGCAATCGAAATATTTCTTTTACAAAGATTCTTGCAACATTCAAAGCAGTATCAGTCTTTTTCATAGGAAAGAAATGTGCCATCTTGGTAAGCCGATCGACTACGACAAATATGGTATCATGCTTACTTCTGGTCATAGGTAGCTTAGTGATAAAGTCCATAGAAATAGACTCCCACTTCTGATTTGGAACATCCAAAGGTTGAAGCATTCGTGGCATCCTCCTAAACTCAGATTTCACCTGTTGGCACTTCAAACATTCATTTACATATTTTCTAATATCCCGCTTCATACACGGTCAAAAGTAAGAATACTTTGTTTTAACATATGTCCTTGAATAACCTGGATGTGGAGAAAAAAGTGCATCATGACAATCATGCAGTATTTTAACTTTTAGTGGAGATTCAGAAGATAAGCATAGCCGATTGTTACAATACAGTGTTCCATTCTGCAAATGAAATTTTTCCTCATACGTGGATCCCCTGTTCGCATTCAAAGCATTCAAAATAGGTGCATAAAAAGGATCCTATTTTATCTCTTCTTGAATTTGATTGAGAAAATCAGAATTTATTACAGAAACAAGATTACACAAAGGTCTTCGACTCAATGCATCAGCAACCTTATTTTCCTTACCAGCAAGATACTTAATGTCAAAATCATACTCGCTTAATAATTCAATCCAACGCTTCTGCCTGTTGTTAAGCAATGGTTGAGTGAAGATGTATTTTAGACTTTGATGATCTGTTTTCAATTCAAACTTAACCCCTAACAATAGATGTCTCCAATGCTTAAGTGCATGCACAACAACAAGCATTTCTAAATCATGAGTAGGATAATTAAGTTCATGCTTTCTTAGTTTTCTGGACTCATATGCGACCACCCTGCCATCCTGTGAAATAACACATCCTATCTGACTACCACTTGCATCACATGCAACCACAAAAGGCTTTCCCATTTCTGGTATTTTCAAAACACAATTCTCAACGACTTTTTGTTTCAATGTTTCAAATGATTTTTGACAGGCATCACTCCACGCAAATCCTACATTCTTTTTAGTTAATTCGGTGAGGGGAGTAGCTATCTTAGAGAAATCCTTAATATGTGCTCTTTCATATTGTGCCAACCCAAGAAAACTTCTAACATCCTTTACAAACCTAGGAATCGGCCAATCAATTATTGTTTCCACTTTATCTTCATCTATAAGGATTCCTTCTTTTGATATTACTCTTCCTAGATACACAAGTTTATCCTTAGCAAAGAAACACTTACTGTTTTTCCCATTCAATTTGTGTTCTCTAAGAGTTTGCAAAGTCTTCTTGAGATGTACCGCATGCTCCGAATCATCTTTAGAGTACACAAATATATCATCAAGGAAGACTAAGATGAATTCATCTAGGTAATCGTGAAAAATATTATTCATGAAGCACATAAATGTGGCAGGAGCGTTTGTTAAACCAAAAGGTAGAATCATAAACTCATAGTGACCATATCGTGTTCGAAAACCCGTCTTAGGAATATCCTCAGTTTTGATCCTAATTTGGTGATATCTAGATCTTAAGTCAATCTTTGTGAATACGGTCGCTCCACTTAATTGACCTAATAAGTCATCTATGTGAGGGAGTGGATACTTATTCTTAATTGTTCTTTTATTCAACCCCCTATAGTCAATGCATAATCTGTAAGAGCCATCTTTCTTCTTTTGAAATAAAACAGGCAAACCCCAAGGTGAGACACTCGGTTTTATTAAGCATTTCTTCAAAAGATCATCTAATTGAATCTTAAGCTCCTTTAGTTCATCAATGTTAAATCTATAGGGTGCTCTAGAATATGGTTCACTCCCTGGATATAGGTCAATGGCGTGGTCAATCTGCCTAGGTGGAGGTATACCAGGCAAGTCTTCTGGAAATACATCGACATATTCTTTCAAGAGATTTCCTAGGTAATCTGGAATATCTTTGTCATTACCTTCCTGATGCAGATTGTTCACATACACTACAAATGTTTTGCACCCATCACGTATACCGCTAACTATCTGCATAGCAGAAATAAGAGTAGGCTTAGGATTAAAGACATCACCTAGAATATGAATAGATTCATCATTTAGCTTCACAGTGATCGTTCTTTGTTCACAATTAATTGTCGCAGCATTTTTAACTAACCAATCCATGCCTATGATTACATCACTCTGTTTCATCTCAATTACATGGAAGCTTCCAGAAAAGCGTCTATTAGAAAGAGTAAATTCAAGGTTTTCAACATATCCTTTCGTATAGTGTAATCGTCCATTGGCCATCTCTACAGGTCTGGTTATCTGCATATTTAGGGCTATCCCTAGATTCTGTACCAATTTGAAAGATAGAAAACAATGGGTACTACCCGGAATCCTGATTACAGAAACCTTTGGGAAAGAACTAACCACCATGCAACGTAAAGTAGAGTCAGCGCACTTACCCCCATCATCTGCATCCTCAATAATTGTAGCCTCCTTGATGATGTTTATCGCTTTTGATTGTGCGGGTCGAAAGACTGCCTTGTTCGGGCACTCATATGTCCGATGCCCTTGCTCCCCGCAACGAAAACACAGACCAAGTCTTTTTGCCCTCTCAATAAAATTAGGGTCTTGTTGCCACTCAATTGGTTGATGCCTCCTCTGATTTTCCACCGGCCGAGCAGGGTTCTTACCTTGGTCGTTAGAAGATGGAGTTTTCTTTGAATTGTTCATGTTCATTGCAACAGGTCTTTGTGGCCTATGTCCCATTGCAATGAATCTGCTTCTATTTGGCTTCCGCAAATTGAACTTCTCCATCTTCTCAAAGTTCTCAACCATCGCAAGAGCATCAAGAAAATCAATGCATCTAGATCCCTTAACTTGATAGCAAAGTTCCTCACGAAGCCCTTCAATAAATTTACTCTTTAGAGCATTACCACTAACCTCTAATGCATATTTATGAAGACGTAGGAACTTCTCTCTATACTCATCAACACATAAGCTATGCTTGTCACTTTCGTGTTGTCGGAAATTGTAGAACTCCATCTTCTTCTCCATATGGTAGTGTGGAGAACAATAGCGTTTTTCAGCTTGTTCTCTAAATTCCTTCCATAGAACAGAACCAGAACGCGTGCGAGTCTGCATATATGACTTCCACCATAGCTTCGCGATCCCACGCAGATGCAGGATCCCAACTTTTGCCTTGGACTCTTCACTAAATTGTCGAAGGTCAAAGATATCCTCTAGTTCTTCAATCCATGCCTCAAGATCTTCGCCACTCTTCTTCTCGCCATCAAAATCATTTAACTTTGCCTTCTTGAAGACTTGGTTAAGGGCAAACTCACCTGGTTCCATATCTTCAAAATTGCGTTTTTGTTTTTTGCGAGGTACACTAGATGTTCGCACACCTTCATCTATTTCATCGTTCAGCTACAAACAAATTTGTTGCTCCTTCTGGTTGCTTTCCCCCTCGTTCTTTGCGCAATTCACCAAGAAGCTTCTGAATAAGCTCCTCTTGTTCACGAACCTTTTGTGTTAGACCTTCCATCGTTCCCACGGATTGATTCTCCTCTGATACCACTTGTAGCGTTTCCTCAATCACAATCTATCCCCAATCACAATCTTTTGATTACTCAGAAATAGCAGTGGAGAGAAGAACGCAGAGATTGCACAAAGTAAAAGAAAATCTGATGCGGAAGAGTAGAACAAATATGATGAAGAGAAGGAAGAATTCTGATATTATAGATGTGAATCAATGGTTACAGTAGCTTTGGACAATAGCTTCTTGACGAAGCCTCTACCTCCCGACCACCCCCAAGCTATCACAATCGCATTCTCACTCGCACTCTCAATCACACTCTCACTCTCATTCTCACTCTCAATCACACTCTCAATCACAAGGTAATTCTCAGATTTCTGTGTGTCCTCCGTGTTGATGCGCAGGCCTTCTTATCTTTTTCCGGTTGATCGCAGCCGTGCTCCCCAAAGAAGTGTGCGATCCACCAAATTTAGAAAAAGCCGAGTTTCTCCAAAACTTTCGCAAAAAGCCATGCGATTGTAGTGTACTTCCTTTCTTTAGCATACCTGTCAAAAATAACAGAAAAACACCAAGAAGACATATCCGAAAACATACGTAATTAGACATGGTGACACGTGAGCATGAGAATCACGGATTCCAATAGAATTAGACAAGCCCTCATTTTTTGTTTTGTTCTTTTTTTTTTTAAGTGTTGAAAAAAAACGGCACTTTTCAAAGCCCTGTAACTCAAAAACAATGAGGAATTGGGTTAAGCTTGTGACAAACACTTTTATTCAATTTTTCGATCTGCACAATAGTGTTAGAGACGTCCGAGGTCCAAATCCACCTCCAAATGCCACTTTTGAGCCCTGCAAGGCATTTTCATACAATGAACTAAACGTAGGACCCTGAACAAGGTACTTAGAACATGATTCAAGAAAATCTCACACATGCCCTTTTATTCTCTTCAACTTGCTCTACCTTTCCCTCATACAGAGTTTTCCTTATTTCTTTCATCTTCACCTTCAAAATCCCACTGGAAAAAATGATGGAATTATGGTCTAGAGAGAGAATATGAAACTTGTCAACCCAAAATTTTTCCTACATGCATAAAATGACCTAATTATTCGTTCTAAGCATTATCCCCACAATGAAATTCAGAAAGTTCAAAATGAATTATTTCACTAGAAAAGAGGCCCCAGTAGAATGCCATTTCACCAAAATTTCTACTATAGATCTATTTGTAAGAAATCTTTCCTTCCTATCTAATATTATTTCCAGTTGAAAGAGCCATCGTCTTTCAGCTTATAATTGTCCTGCAAAACATGAGCAACATTAGACACATATCTTTTAAGTAAGCTGACATGAAATACAGGATGCACATTTAGATATATAGGTAATTCCACAAAATAAACAAGAGATCCGATCTTTTTCAAAACTTTAAAATGGCTTGCATATTGAGGAGAAAGTCTATGATCCTTCCCTAGCAACAAGTTAGATCGGTGAGGATTAACTTTAAGAAATACCATATCATCAACTTGGAATTCAAGTGAACTTCTCTTTAAATCATAGAACTTCTTTTGTCTTTTCTAAGCTTCTCTTATATGTTTCTTAATTTTTCCAAGTTCTTCATCCATCTTATCAAGCATTTCTTTGGATACTTCTACTTTATTTGGAAAACCCAAAAACGAAGGTGGAGTCAAACAATTATAACCATACATAGCTTCAAACGGAGTCATTTTTATAGATGCATGCCATGCACTATTGTATGCAAACTCAACCAAGGGTAAATATTCACTCCAATTATCCTGCTTTTCATTCACATACATACGCAACATATCCTCAACTACCCTGTTAACCCTCTCGGTTTCCCCATCAGTTTCTGGATGGAAAGCTATACTCATACGAAGTTGAGTGCCAATGGATTCAAATGTCGCTTTCCAAAAGTTTGACGTAAATCTAGAATCTCTATCAGAAATTATGCTTTTGGGCATTCCATGCAACCGAAATATTTCTTTTAAAAAGATTATTTCAACATTCAAAGTAGTATCAGTCTTTTTCATAGGAAAGAAGTGTGCCATCTTGGTAAGCCGATCGACTACAACAAATATGGTATCATGCTTACTTCTGGTCATAGGTAGCTTAGTGATAAAGTCCATAGAAATAGACTCCCACTTCTGATTTGGAACATCCAAAGGTTGAAGCATTCCTGGCATCCTCTTAAACTCAGATTTCACCTGTTGGCACTTCAAACATCATTTACATATTTTCTAATATCCCGCTTCATACACGGCCAAAAGTAAGAATACTTTGTTTTAACATATGTCCTTAAATAACCTGGATGTGCAGAAAAAAGTGCATCATAACAATCATGCAGTATTTTAACTTTTAGTGGAGATTTAGAAGATAAGCATAGCCGATTGTTACAATACAGTGTTCCATTCTGCAAATGAAATTTTTCCTTATACATCGATCCGTGTTCGCATTCAAAGCATTCAAAATAGGTGCATAAAAAGGATCCTATTTTATCTCTTCTTGAATTTGATTGAGAAAATCAGAATTTATTACAGAAACAAGATTACACAAAGGTCTTCGACTCAATGCATCAGCAACCTTATTTTCCTTACCAGCAAGATACTTAATGTCAAAATCATACTCGCTTAATAATTCAATCCAACGCTTCTGCCTATTGTTAAGCAATGGTTGAGTGAAGATGTATTTTAGACTTTGATGATCTGTTTTCAATTCAAACTTAACCCCTAACAATAGATGTCTCCAATGCTTAAGTGCATGCACAACAACAAGCATTTCTAAATCATGAGTAGGATAATTAAGTTTGACATGCTTTCTTAGTTTTCTGGACTCATATGCGACCACCCTGCCATCCTGTGAAATAACACATCCTATCTGACTACCACTTGCATCACATGCAACCACAAAAGGCTTTCCCATTTCTGGTATTTTCAAAACACAATTCTCAATGACTTTTTGTTTCAATGTTTCAAATGATTTTTGACAGGCATCACTCCACGCAAATCCTACATTCTTTTTAGTTAATTCGGTGAGGGGAGTAGCTATCTTAGAGAAATCCTTAATATGTGCTCTTTCATATTGTGCCAACCCAAGAAAACTTCTAACATCGCTTACAGTCTTAGGAATCGGCCAATCAACTATTGTTTTTACTTTATCTTCATCTATAAGGATTCCTTCTTTTGATATTACTCTTCCTAGATACACAAGTTTATCCTTAGCAAAGAAACACTTACTCTTTTTCCCATACAATTTGTGTTATCTAAGAGTTTGCAAAGTCTTCTTGAGATGTACCGCATGATCCCAATCATCTTAAAAGTACACAAATATATCATCAACGAAGACTAAGATGAATTCATCTAGGTAATCGTGAAAAATATTATTCATCAAGCACATAAATGTGGCAGGAGCATTTGTTAAACCAAAAGGTAGAACCGTAAACTCATAGTGATCATATCGTGTTCGAAAAGCCGTCTTAGGAATATCCTCTGTTTTGATCCTAATTTGGTGATATCCAGATCTTAAGTCAATCTTTGTGAATACGGTCGCTCCACTTAATTGACCTAATAAGTCATCTATGTGAGGGAGTGGATACTTATTCTTAATTGTTCTTTTATTCAACCCCCTATAGTCAATGCATAATCTGTAAGAGCCGTCTTTCTTCTTTTGAAATAAAACAGGCGCACCCCAAGGTGAGACACTCGGTTTTATTAAGCCTTTCTTCAAAAGATCATCTAATTGAATCTTAAGCTCCTTTAGTTCATCAATGTTAAATCTATAGGGTGCTCTAGAATATGGTTCACTCCCTGGATATAGGTTAATGGCGTGGTCAATCTGCCTAGGTGGGGGTATACCAGGCAAGTCTTCTGGAAATACATCGGCATATTCTTTCAAGAGATTTCCTACGTAATCTGGAATATCTTCGTCATTACCTTCCTGATGTAGATTGTTCACATACACTACAAATGTTTTGCAGCCATCACGTATATCTCTAACTACCTGCATAGCACAAATAAGAGTAGGCTTAGGATTAAAGACATCACCTAGAATATGAATAGATTCATCATTTAGCTTCCCAATGATCGTTCTTTGTTCACAATTAATTGTCGCAGCATTTTTAACTAACCAATCCATGCCTATGATTACATCACTCTATTTCATCTCAATTACATGGAAGCTTCCAGAAAAGCATCTATTAGAAAGAGTAAATTCAAGGTTTTCAACATATCCTTTCGTGTAGTGTAATCGTCCATTGGCCATCTCTACAGGTCTGGTTATCTGCATATGTAGGGCTATCCCTAGATTCTGTACCAATTTGAAAGATAGAAAACAATGGGTACTATCTGAATCGATCAAAAATCTGGTTTTATGCACAGAAATCATACCCGGAATCGTGATTACAGAAACCTTTGGGAAAGAACTAACCACCATGCAACGTAAAGTAGAGTCAGCGCACTTACCCCCATCATCTGCTTCCTTAATAATTGTACCCTCTTCGATGATGTTTATCGCTTTTGATTTTGCGGGTCGAAAGATTGCCTTGTTCGGGCACTCATATGTCCGATGCCTTTGCTCCCCGCAATGAAAACACTGACCAAGTCTTTTTGCCCTCTCAATAAAATTAGGGTCTTGTTGCCACTCAATTGGTTGACGCCTCCTTTGATTTTCCACCGACCGAGCAGGGTTCTTACCTTGGTCGTTAGAAGATGGAGTTTTCTTTGAATTGTTCATGTTCATTGCAACAGGTCTTTGTGGCCTATGTCCCGTTGCAATCAATCTTCTTCTACTTGCCTTCCGCAAATTGAACTTCTCCATCTTCTCAAAGTTCTCAGCCATTGCAACAGCATCAAGAAAATCAATGCATCCAGATCCCTTAACTTTATAGCGAAAATCCTCGCGAAGCCCTTCAATAAATTTACTCTTTAGAGCATTACCACTAACCTCTAATGCATATTTATGAAGACGTAGGAACTTCTCTCTGTACTCATCAACAGATAAGCTATGCTTGTCACTTTCGTGTTGTCGAAAATTGTAGAACTCCATCTTCTTCTCCATATGGTAGTGTGGAGAACAATATCGTTTTTCAGCTTGTTCTCTAAATTCCTTCCATAGAATAGGACCAGAACGCGTTCGAGTCTGCATATATGACTTCCACCATAGCTTGGCGATCCCATGCAGATGCAGGATCCCAACTTTTGCCTTGGACTCCTCACTAAATTGTCGAAGGTCAAAGAAATCCTCTAGTTCTTCAATCCATGCCTCAAGATCGTCGCCACTCTTCTTCTCGCCATCAAAATCATTTAACTTTGCCTTCTTGAAGACTTGGTTAAGGGCAAACTCACCTGGTTCCATATCTTCAGAATTACGTTTTTGTTTTTCGCGAGGTACACTAGATGTTCCCGCACCTTCATCTATTTCATCGTTCAACTCCACAAACAAATTTGTTGCTTCTTCTGGTTGCTTTCCCCCTCGTTCTTTGCGCAATTCACCAAGAAGCTTTTGAATTTGTGTTAGACCTTCCATCGTTCCCGCGGATTGATTCTGCTCTGATACCACTTGTAGCGTTTCCTCAATCACAATCTATCCCCAATCACAATCTTTCGATTACTCAGAAATAACAGTGGAGAGAAGAATGCAGAGATTGCACAAGGTAAAAGAAAATCTGATGCGGAAGAGTGGAACAAATATGACGCAGAGAAGGAAGAATTCTGATATTATAGATGTGAATCAATGGTTAGAGTAGCTTTGGACAATAGCTTCTTGACGAAGCCTCTACCTCCCGACCACCCCCAACCTATCACAATCGCATTCTCACTCGCACTCTCAATCACACTCTCACTCTCACTGTCACTCTCAATCACACTCTCAATCACAAGGTAATTCTCAGATTTCTGTGTGTCCTCCGTGTTGATGCGCAGGCCTTCTTATCTTTTTCCGTTTGATCGCAGCCGTGCTCCCCAAAGAAGCGTGCGATCCACCAAATTTAGAAAAAGTCAAGTTTCTCCAAAACTTTCGCAAAAAGCCATGCGATTGTAGTGTACTTCCTTTCTTTAGCAAACCTGTCAAAAATAGCAGAAAAACACCAAGAAGACATATCCGAAAACATACATAATTAGACATGGTGACACGTGAGCATGAGAATCACGGATTCGAATAGAATTAGACAAGCCCTCGTTTTTTTTCTTTAAGTGTTGGAAAAAAACGGCACTTTTCAAAGCCTTGTAACTCAAAAACAATGAAGAATTAGGTTAAGCTTGTGAGAGACACTTTTATTCAATTTTTCGATTTGCACAATAGTGTTAGAGACGTCCGAGGTCCAAATCCACCTTCAAATGCCACTTTTGAGCCCTGAAAGGTTTAAAATTCTAGAGAGTAAAATCAAGGCATTTTTTTACAATGAACTAAACGTAGGACCCTAAACGAGGTACTTAGAACATGATTCACAAAAATCTCACACAGGCACTTTTATTCTCTTCTACTTGCTCTACCTTTCCCTCATACATAGTTTTCCTTAATTCTTTCATCTTCACCTTCAAAATCCCACTGGAAAACATGATGCAATTAAGGTCTAGAGAGAGAATATGAAACTTGTCAACCCAAAATTTTTCCTACATGCATAAAATGACCTAATTATTCATTCTAAGCATTATCCACACAATGAAATTCAGAAAGTTCAAAATGAATTATTTCACTAGAAAAGAGGCCTATTACAATATCTCAGTCCATTCTTCACCAAATCAAGTGATTCAAAGCTTGTTGGATTCAGCTCAAAGTCATCTACATGCTGTCAAAGTTTTCAGAGATTCTATTCATCCATTTCAGAGAAAGCTGCATCGAGGTGAACTCTGGTGATTTTCTGCTACAGTCCTAAAAAGTCGGGGGTATAGCTAAACTTGCTAAATTGATTTCTCTTAGTATAGTTCATCTTTTTACATCATTCCACTTGCAAATGGTAGCTTACTAAGCTAGTTAAATACCCCTAGAAGGAATTTTATCAATTTGTACTGTGCTGGTCACACTGAGCAAATTAGTCAGCAGGTGTCAAGACAAAAATAGAAGGTTTTCTTGAGTTTGTGAACTTCAAAGTTATCTGTTTTGGTTCAATCATTACACACATCACTTCCAAAGTACATAGGCTATTTTTTGGTGTTATTGGAAAGCTAAGAGGGTCTACTTATCAACTCTGAAGCAAAAGAGGGCTGGTACAAAGCAGGTTTAGCAGTACCTACTCAGTCTCTTGGAGCATCCATCCATCTATCCCAATAGTGGTATCAGAGCAATAGAGGTAAAATGGGAGATGGTTTTCCTTCATTTATTGATAAATTGGATAGGAACAACTATCAAGCTTGGTCTCTAAGGATGAAGACCTACCTACAAGGAAGGAGTCTCTATGGATACATCTCAGGAGATGAGGAATTGCCCTCATTCAAAGCAAGAGGATTACCAACCAAGGAAGAACAAGAAAAGCTCAATACATGGTGTGCTAAGGATGCATTGGAAAGGTCATATCTACTCAACTCTATCTCTGAATTTCTTTTGCCACATATCAGAAATTGTAAGACATCCCAAGAAACTTTGGAAACCTTGTCATCATATTTTTCCTCCAATACAAGGGCTAGGAAAAATCAGTTGTGGATTGAATTCACAACACTAAGGAAGCAACCTAAGCAAGCTGTTTCAGAATTTGTGACCAAGATCAAAGATGTTGCAAATCAGTTAGCAAGCATAGGAGAAGAAATTGAAGAAGAACAAATTGTAAGGCAAGTGATCAATGGAATCAAGGTTGATGAAAAATGGGAAAGCTTCACCACTGCAATGGATCTATACATGGACATGCACACTCCAGATCTTACAACTCTCATGGGACAACTATTTACACATGAAGCAAAGCTCACAAAAAAGGGAGATACATCCAAAGGTAATAACTCTTCTGCCCTATACACTGATAAGAAGTCTAAGGATAAGGGCAAGAGTAAAAAGATGGAAGATGAAGGCTCTACCTCCCAAGCCAACTATGGAGGGAGAGGTAGATCTTCAAGAGGAAGGGGCAAAGGAGGTAAGCAAGGTAGGGGGAGACCCTATAACTCATCACCATGCAACGTTTGTGGTTTATCGAATCATATTACAGATGAGTGTTTCAGGAATTACAAAAATCAAAGAGGAAGAGGCTACCAAAGAGGTGGATACTCACAGTCAAGAGGAAGGTTCAACCATCACCAAGGCCACAACAACAATTACAACAACAATTACAATGGCAACTACCAAGGAGGATTCAAAACCAGAAAGAACTACAACAACTACACAGAGGAGCAGGATGACTCTCTTCTGATCATGAACATGGCTTCAAAGTCAGGTACAAATGATGATCACCTATTCTACATTGACTCAGGGTGCTCAAATCATGTGGCTGGCAATGTGGCACTACTCTCTGATCTTGAGGAACCAAAAGGTAAACATCAAGTCCAAACAGGTGATGATACAAAGCATTCAGTAGTTAAAGTTGGAAATGTTAAGACTTGTGATGGTAATCAGAATTTGTTGAGCAGGGTACTTTATGTACCAACCATTACAAAAAGTTTGATGAGTGTTGGTCAGATTGTGGAGAAAGGTTTGCAGGTCAGATTTAATCAATATGGAGCATATGTGGAGGACCCAAGACATGGGTTCAAGAGGATTGCTAAAGGAGAAAAATCAGGTAGACTTTTCACTTTTGAGTTGGAAGATACAAAGAATATTGCACTATACAATTATAAAGATCAAACACTTTCAGAGCTTGAGATTTGGCACAAAAGGTTAGGGCACATAGGAGAAAGAACCTTGAAACAAATGTGCAGGGACCAATGTGTGCTTGGGATACCCAATGTATCCAAGCAACATATGATTTACAAGTGTGGTGCTTTTCAATTTGGTAAGTCTCACAGGTTACCCTTCTCCAAGAAAGGATAAATGCATGAAGACTACCTAGAGCTTGTACACACAGATGTTTGGGGACCTAGCAAAGACCTCTCAGTCTCACGATCAAGGTACTATGTGTCTTTCATTGATGATTATAGCAGATGGACTGTATTATACTTCATGAAGCACAAGGATGAGGTATTTAATTGTTTTAAGAAATATCTTGCATTAGTTGAAAACCAGATAGGAAGGAATTTGAAGAGGCTATGGTCAGATGGAGGAGGCGAGTACTTCTCCAATGAATTTGAAGACTTCTTGCAAGACACAGGCATCAAAAGAGAGATAACCACAAGGTATTCTCTTGAACAGAATGGGGTAGCTGAAAGAAGAAATAGGTTAATTGTTGAGATAACTAGATCTGTGCTTAATGAGAAGAAGTTACCTAACTATCTATGGGTAGAGAGTGTTTCTACTACCACTTACCTCATAAACAGGTTACCATCTAAGTCACTTGATGGTATGACACCCTATGAAGCATGGCATGGTAAGAGACCATCATTAGATCACTGCAAAATATTTGGATGTGTAGCATTTGTGCACATTCCTTCTCAGATAAGAGGTAAGCTAGACCCAAAGGTTGAAAAATGCATTTTCATTGGGTATGATTTAAATAAAAAAGGTTACAAGTTTTATAATCCTACCAATAAGGGATTTATGGTAGGCAGAGATGTGATCTTTGATGAAAATGATTCTTGGTATGAGAATGAATGCAGGAAGGTTAAACTACCCTATGATTTGGAAGAGGAATTTCCAAAACTTGCAAAGGAGGAACCTACTGAGAATGAAGACTCAAGTTCAGATGATGAAGACACTATCAACCTTGAAGAATTCAAAGCATGGAAGTCCAAGGGCAAAATGAAGATGAAGAAGTTTGAAGACATACCTGAATCATCAACTCAATCAATCAGAAGATCTCAAAGAGAAAGCAAGAAACCTATCAGATATGGGTATGATACATCTCTTGTTACTAAACATTCAGTTTATCTTGCCAAAGATTTGTCAAATGAAGAACCAGGTTCATATGAAGAAGCAATAACCAAATCAGAATGGAAAGAAGCTATGGATGAGGAGATTGAAGCACTCAAGGAGAGTGACACATGGGAGTTAGTACCCAAGAAGGATTCTATGAAGGTAATAGGATCCAGATGGATCTATAAGTTGAAAAGAAATTTTGATGGAACAATTAATAGGCACAAAGCCAGATTGATAGCCAAGGGTTTTGCACAAACCTAAGGCATTGACTATGAAGAGACATTTTCTCCTGTGGCCAAGATGCCAACAATCAGAGTGTTGGTAAGTGTGGCTGCATCAAAGAATTGGAACATGTACCAATTGGATGTCAAGAATGCTTTCTTGAATTGATGGATTTCAGAAGAAGTTTATATGTCACAACCTCCTGGCTATGAGGACCCTAAGAAGGTAACTTATGTTTGAAAATTAAAGAAGGCTTTATATGGATTGAAGCACGCACCTAGGGCATGGAATTACAGGTTAACTACATACCTCCAAGACCAAGGTTTTGTCATGAGCAAGGCTGACACTTCTCTGTTCATTAAGAGAAGTAATTCAGAGGTAATATATCTCTGTGTTTATGTTGATGAAATCATCATTATAGGTAATGATGTCAATGGAATCAGGTATATCAAAAGCCAGATGATGAAGGAGTTCAAGATCAATGATCTTGGTTTATTGAAGTATTTTCTAGGGCTTCAATTAGTTTACACTAATTCAGGGATATAAATTACTCCGAAAAAGTATGTACAAGATATGTTGAAGAAGTTTCACTTGCAGGATGCTAAAGTAGCAAGCACTCCAATGGAGGTTAACCTAAAGCTAAGTGCCCATGAAGGTGATGAGGTCAAAGACATTACAGGTTATCAAAGTATGGTGGGTAGCTTGAGCTATGCTACTCTTACAAGAAGTGATATTGCATATGGAGTTAGTGTGCTAAGTCAATTTATGCACAAGCCAAGGATACCTCACTTAGAGGCTGCCAAGAGAATCTTGAAGTATCTCAAGGGTACACAGAACCATGGTTTGTATTTTCCTTGCACTTTAGATATTGATATAAAAAATTATTCAGATGCAGATTGGGCAGGATGCAAGGATGATAGGAGAAGCACTTGTGGATATATTTCTTTTGCAGGTGACAAACCAATTTTATGGTCTTCAAAGAAGCAACCTATTGTTGCTTTGTCTTCCACAGAGGCAGAATATAGAGGACTGGCTAATGCCACACAAGAAGCAATTTGGATTAAACTTTTGTATATAGAATTGGGCTTATATACTAGGTCACCAATTATCTTTGGGGATAATACAAGTTCTCTTCACCTTGCAGCTAATCCTATCTATCATGCTAGGACCAAAAACATAGAGGTTCATTACCATTATGTGAGAAGGCCTATTCAAGAAAAATGGGAATTACACAGGATCTTGAGACAATTCTTTGTGTCCCAATGTTTTACTTTTTGACTCACTCACACACCAAAACATGTTATTATCTCTTGATTGGAGTATATTCAATTGCAGTTTATTATTAAGGATGATTGTATAAAAAATGGGGTATGAAGGTTGGGCTCAAATTTAAGTATTTAACATGGTAACTAATACAAATGGGACTTGAATAATTCCCAAATTTCTTGAATAGGCCTTTGAGAGAGAAATTGATAAGAAAGGACATTCAACTTACCTATGTATCAACAAACATGCAATGTGCAGATTTGTTGACTAAAGCTTTGGATGGAACCAAACTTTGTAGGTTCAAATCCATGATTCGATTGTAGGATATACTTGAAGATTAAAGATGAAGACTTAAGCCAAAATGTTTGGCTTGAGGGAGAGCTGTTGGTGTAAATTGCAAGCCTACACATTTGGCTCAAAGGATGCATTAAAGTCTATACATACATGAAGAAGCATAGGAACATATGCTAGTGGTTAATTACCACTTTACCTCATTGTAAAAGTCAAATTGACTTAGAATTTTTTTGTAATCACCTACCACAATGAGTCGTGGAAAATTAGCTCATTTGATTGAAGGAATATCTCCAAGCATTTAGGAGCTTGATCATAGGGAGCCGAAATTTGAATTTGAATTCAAATCTTTGCTCATCACATATAAAACGTGAAGTTCATGAAAAGTCGCGGGCAGTAGAGATCATTCCCGAGCCTTATTCTACTGAGTTTACATGTGTGAGGACTATACCATAGCCTACACCTCTCTACACCATTAGGCACTGTTATTCATGCCAATGGGATTGTAGACAAGTGTTAATTAATAGATACATTTACATCATTAATCTCTGAGTTCTCTGTTAGTCTACTCAAAAGTCTGTCGACTTGTCAAGGGCATATCTCAGTCAATTCTTCACCAAATCAAGTGATTCAAAGCTTGTTGGATTCAGCTCAACGTCTTCTACATGCTATCAATGTTTGAAGTGATTCTATTCAGCCATTTCAGAGAAATCTGCGTCCAGGTGAACTTTGGTCATTTTCTGTTACAGTTCTAAAAAGTAAGGGGTATAGCTAAACTTGATAAATTGATTTCTCTTAGCATAGTTTATCTTTTTACATCATTACACTTGCAAATGGTAGCTTACTAAGCTCATTAAATACCCCTAGAAGGAATTTTATCAATTTTTACTGTGCTGGTCACACTGAGCAAAACAGTCAGCAGGTGTCAAGACAAAAATGGAAGGTTTTCTTGAGTTTGTGAACTTCAAAGTTATCTCTTTTGGTTCAATCATTACACACATCACTTCCAAAGTACACATGCTATTTTTTTGGTGTTATTGGAAAGCTAAGAAGTTCTACTTATCAACTCTGAAGCAAAAGAGGGCTGGTACAAAGCAGGTTTAGCAGTACCTACTCAGTCTCTTGGAGCATCCATCCATCTATCCCAACAGAAGGCATGTGATAGACCTTGGGAAATTAGAAGGCATGTGATCACCCTTGGGAAAGTGTTCACATGAAGGACACTTGGCCAATCTCAAGAACATGCACCCCCTTGGGCTAGAGGTATATATATGGGTGGAGCTGGATGGGTGGATACATGCTCTCTCTTAGTGAGGTGGTTTTGCTAGGTAGTAGTTTGTTGTTTCACAATAGTAACCAACCTATAATTGCAAGTTCTAGGAGCTTGTTTCAATCCATACAATGCTTTCTTAAGTCTACAAACATAAGATGGATGATTAGGGTTCTCAAAACTTGGTGGTTGTGACATGTATACCTCTTCATTTATCCAACCATTTAAGAATGCATTTTTCTCATCAAGTTGGAGGACTGTCCAATTCCTAGCAACAGCTACACTTAGCAATGTTCTGATTGTAGTCATCTTTGCAACTAGTGAGAATGTTTCCTCATAGTCTATACCATGAGTTTGTGAGCATCCATTGGCAACTAATCTTGCCTTGTATATTCAAAATGATCCATCTAAGTTTCTTTTAACTTTATATACCCATCTCCAACCAATTACCTTTTGATTCAACAACATTGGAACCAAATCCCAAGTGTCCATCTCCTTCAATGCATCTATTTCTTCTTTCATGGCCTTTTCCCAATTAGGGTTTCCCTTTTGCCTCTTCATATGTTGATGGTTCTTCTGAAATTGAATCTTCTGCCAAGTAGATTGAATGTTTTGTAACAAATGTGGAATCATATACATACCTTTTTGGTTGTTTATTCTCTCTTGTTGATCTTCTAGGTGCTTGTTTGGAGCATTCTCCAACCTCTTGCATCTTTGCTTTGCCTCTTGACTTCGATAGTTTTCAATCCTTTTCTCTTTCATCTTAGTCATCTTCTGTATCACTCCTTGGATCCTGGACTTGTGTATCATGCTTGCTTCTTAATTGATGCAAATTAGAATCAAGATCATATGGTAGAGTTACCTTTTTACCTCTATTTGCGTAGGTACATGAACATAAGCTAAACAACCAAACACCTTGCAATGTCCAAGACTATGTTTTCTTCCATGCCAATCTTCATAAGGAGTCATACCTTGAGGTGATTTGGATGGTAGTCTAATGATAAAGTACATAGTAGTTGAAATAGTTTCTTACCATAGATGATGTGGCAACTTTTGCTCTTCAAGCATTGTTCTTGCTGATCCAACCAATGTTTTGTTTCTCCTCTCTACAATTCCATATAGTTGATGAGAGTACCTTGTAGTCACTTCCCTTTTGATATCGTTTTCGTGTAAGAACTCATCAAACATTTTGGAGAAGTATTCTCCCCCTCCATCAAATCGGAGCTTCTTGAGTGATCTACCTGTATGATTCTCCACATGTGCTAGATACTTTTTGAAGCAATCAGACACTGCATTCTTACTTTTGATGAAGTATAGAATAGTCCATCTAGGTTTTTTGTGATAGTGGGTACATAGAGAACCTTACTCAGAATGTTTGTCCTACCATTGGAAGCTTTGATGTTACCAATCTTCTCCATATTGTGCTTTGTGTCATCCCCTGTTTGAACTTCATGTCTATGCTTTGGACTTTCCAAATAAGATAGAAGAGCAATGTTGCGAGCAACATGATTTGAACATCTGGAATCTATGTAGAACAAATGATATTCTTCTTTACCTTCTTTGTAGCTTAGATTCATAAGTAGAACTGAGTCTTCATGTGGTTGATCTTCTGGATAATTGTTGAAGTCCCTTCTATTATGGCTTCTATTGTTATTGTTGAAGTTGTGTCCACCTCTACCTCTATTTCTGCCATATCCAACTCTTCCACTTCCTTTGTGGGTCTTCCCATTGAACCAACACTTCTGAGTGGTGTGGTTAGTCTTATCACAAATGGCATAAGATTGAACATTTTGACCTTTGGTTTTTCCATGCTTTGGTCCTTTCTTCTTCCCTTTCCACTTTCTCTTGCTTGCGAACTTGGCTTGGGAAGTCTCCTATTCATCGTCTTCCTTCTTCCTGCCTTTCAACTTCTTATCCTTCTTATCTGCATATAGAGCACTAGTTGAACTACCATGATAGGTGTTACCTTCCTTTATGCTATTGTTGGCCTCTTGATTGAAGATTTGTCCAAGAAAGATGTTGAAGTCTAGAGTTTTCACATCCATGATGAGATCATAAGCCGTCGTGAAACATTTCCATTGCTTATCACTTCAAATCCCATTGAGAATTTGCCTCATAAAAGCATGTTCTTTAATGAGCTCTCCAATGGATGCTAACTCATCTACAACGTCCTTGACCTTGGTAACAAAGTCTATGATGTTTTGTTTAGGTGTCTTCTTCATTTGGTTCAACTCATTCCAAAGGTGATTCTTTCTTGGTTTGGTACTAGCAGAAAAGAAAGTGTCCACGGCATCCCAAATATCTTGAGATGTCTTGCATCCTTTAATATGTGGTAATAAAGCTTACTTGTCTGCTCTTGTGTAAGTCCTCCTTTGGATCTTGGAATAGGCATAGCTTCATCACCTGCTATAATTCCATTAAGATTTCTACCTTGCAAATAAACCTCCATTCTGGTTTTCCAAGACACATAGTTGTGTTGATCAAGCTTCCCGGTCATTGAGGGAAAGGCATCACCCATCTTGAGCTAGCTCTCGTACCATTGAAAGAACTTGGAGAAGCTTGTAAGAGGTAAAAAAGTGAGTTGCAAAGCGATGAAGTTTGTTCAAGCCAATCGGCACAAGACTAGCCCTTGAGCTTATGGAGACTCAAATAGACCTTATAGGCATGCGATAAGAGCAATAAAATTCACTACATATTTTGGAGCATCCAGGAGAAGGAGTCGATGTAAAACAAATAGGTTTGCGCATCGTCTAGCTCAAAAAAATTACTATCTTTGGAAGAGACAATGAACTTCAAATGCTCATAGGGACGAGTGTGATTACAACTAGATAAAATCATTTTATAGGAGTGACACACATAAGGTTGAGTGTATAGAATACACAAGAGTATAAGGAATAAGAAAAATATGCTTTAGGAATGAATCGGACACTCAAGAGTGGTACCTCCTATTTTCGAAGAATACGCAGAGATTGACCTCGAAACAGAGAAACTGAGATTTGTCCTCATCTACTAAACCAAAGGCTATGAAAATTTATTTTCATAAACTAGAGACTAATAGCTTTCCAATGAGCCAACTTTCATCAAATTTGATCGCTTTAGAGAGAGCATCAACCTCTACAAACTTACTTTGGGTGAAGAAGATGATGTAGAAAAATGAAGGAGCAAGAGAATGGTCACAAGTGTATGTATATTGCTTCCATGAATTGTACAAGTGATTTGGGGTCTTTATATGGACTCTAGAAGTGATCTAGAGCTTCTACAAGTGGATTTTGAATTCAAATGAAGGCAGTAAGAGTTGTTGGAGGGAATCAATTTACTTTCCTACAACCTAGGAAAAGTGAAGATCTAGTTTGATCTACTTTTGGGTGATTGATTGATTGATTAAATGCAACTCAACCACCTCAAATTTGTGGAATTTGGGCTCTCTTTTTCTAATTTTACATGTGTAAAGCTCTAGGCTTTTAGAATGGTAAATGAACCATCAAAAATCTCTCAAGAAAATACAATCAGCATAGGAAAAAGAAATCTCCAATGGATATTCTTCGATGTAATCGAAGCAATAGCTTTTGATGCAAATCCACATCAAGCATAGTGTAAGCTTGCTGTTCCAACAACTTGGATGTTTGTGTTGGAATTGCATTGCATTTGAAAATGCATATGATAACAAGGGTGCTTGAAATTCAAAGAAAAATATGTAACTAGCATCACCATGCAACTTTACACTAAAATAGAGATGGAATGATAAAATATTTTAATCAAACAAAATTTAATTCAAAATCAAGTAGAATATTTATAAAGCAATGGAGAGTAAAAATACATGAGGAAAAGAAATCTTTTGAAAATGAAATAATGATTAGTTCTTTATAAGCCAAGAAAAGTGAAAAAATAAAATTTAATAAACAAATGATCAAAAGCCCTTAAAGAATGATCAAGTATTTGATCAAGAAAAAGTTGAAAATTTAAGGTTAAATTTAATCATGAAATTTTCAATCAAATAGATAATCAAAGTGAAATTGATAATGGTGAACAAGAAGCTACTACAAACAATGAAGAAATACTTAAAGTGAAGGAAAATTATTTTTCCTTTGTCATTTTTAAAGCAAAAAAATTAAAAAAGATATGAAAAATTTGTCAAAAACTTCTTAAATTTCTAAAAGATAAAAAAGACTTATCTTTGCAAGAAATTGAGGAACTGATCAAGAAAATATGATGGATGAAGAAAAGGTTGAAGAACAATCAAAATAATCATATGATATCTATTTTTTTCTATCTACACATATTTCCTTTCATTTCATTGCATATTTCGCATTCATATTTCATATTTTCAATAATTTAAAAATTGTCTCATAATGATATCAAGTTCATAAATGAAAACTATTTGACTTGACTAGGAATACATTTTTCTATAAGTTTTCTTAAAATCATTATGAATGCAGTCAAGGAATGATAGGAAATTTAGAATTTGAAGCTTGAGTAAGAAGGTTGATTTGTTTTGTATAAATAGGCATATGTTTGTGCATGATAAGAATATCTGTAAGAGATCCTAGTTCTTTCCCATACATTCCTCTAGATCCTTTGCTTGATAGGGGTTAATCCTTTCTTATAAAAAAATTACGAATTGTATAAAATTGATAAACAAGAATTTATACTTTCTTCCTACTTAAAAAGTAGAAGGTACAAAACTATGATCGAGTACATCAATGGTTTTTCATGAAGAAAAAAATGTCAAGAAGTTGAATCAAGAAAAGATATGAAGAATTGGCTATGGTATCAAAATCAGTGTGAATCATATACTTTCCTCGGCATTATGAGGTGGACTTACGCATGAGTGGAATTAGACCAATTTGTTGGATTTTTGTGTAACTATATTGCATGCAAATATTTATATGAAATGATGATTGTTACTCGAAAGCCTCATCAAGTTTAGATATGTATTTTGAACTTAATTCCAAATATCAAGTGAGCAAAAAAAATAATATTTTTAACTTTGATATGAAATTATCATGGCATGGCAGAATAAATCAACCAAAGATTTTACCAAGAAGCATTCTATAAGCATAAATCAACCATAGATTTTACCAAGAAGTTTTGATACTGCTTTTGTTCTCATGGTTTCAGGTTTGGCCCATCGAGGACAATGTGTAGGTTTTGTTAGGGGAGCACTAGATTGTGCTCTCGGACTTCACTAGACAAGATTTTGGAACTACACTTATGATTACAAGAACACCCACGTAGGGAAAATAATACAAGAAGATGGATTTGATACAAGATGTCCCATAACCTGGGACCAATAGGTATGGAAAACTGGACTAGAGATGATATAGGAGATCCCACAACCCGGGATCGTAAGTATGAGACAAGATGTTAGGATTACAAGAACTCCCTTCTGGGAGATGAACTGAATACAAGAAAGAACTTGATAAGATCTCGTACTATGAGATTACAAGAGGACAAGATAGGATGTCCAAGAACTAGACTAGACATGACTAGAACAAGAAACAAGAGAGGAACTGGAACGGGAACTTGGAGAGTAATTACTTGGCGGTCACGACTCCTTGAGCTCCCAAGACTGGTATTGACAAGACTGATTATGAATGTGGCCAACCCCTCCTTATATAGGTTTTCCAAGGGCGGTTCTAGGGCGGTTAAGAATTGATGATGTCATCAATTTGAAGCAGGGTCTCTGGATGTCAGAATCAAGCAAGAAGACAATCGATCTTAGGGTTTTGGCACGTTCCGGACGCAATGGAAGCATTAGTTTCCTCAAATTCTGAACTAATCATGAGATATAGGATTCACATGGAATATGAGATTCAGGATGGTTTCCATTCTCCATGACATTACCTCCCCCTCAAGCGATGAGTTCCACAAGGAGCGGTCATGTTCTCTGGTCTCAACTTCATTGGATTTCTCTTATGGAATTCTCGAACCTTGATTGGTGCTCTTTGAAGGTTTTTTGCACGTTC
Organism: Ceratopteris richardii; assembly: GCA_020310875.1. Taxonomy (NCBI): domain Eukaryota; kingdom Viridiplantae; phylum Streptophyta; class Polypodiopsida; order Polypodiales; family Pteridaceae; genus Ceratopteris; species Ceratopteris richardii. The sequence continues at coordinate 97,740,036 of CM035431.1, forward strand.
CCAAGTACGATCATTGATGTCATACCCTTTCCAATGAATAAGGTCTTCCAATCTTCCTCGAGATATTCTGGAATCTAGGACATGCTCGACTTCAAATTCTTCATGATCATCAATCTCGATAGGTGGTGAAGGACTAATTCTCTCCCCCCTCAATGGCAAAATCTGATATGGTTCCAACATCGATACATGGAGAATTGGATGTATCCTCATGGTGCTTGGTAGCTAGAGCTTGAAGGTGACTGGATTGATCTTGGCCAAGATGGTGAAAGGAGGAGATCTTTGATGATCCAACTTTGCACAGGGCCTTGAAGTTTGTAAATTGTTTCTGAGTAACCATACTTTATCCCCAATTTGATATGATGGATTTTGAACACGATGTTGATGTGCATAGTACTTATAACGTTCTTGAGCTTTATGGATCTCTTCCTTGAGTTCCTTGTGAATTTCCATGAGGTACTGAGGCTTGTCTCTGGCAGCTGGGTTCTTGACATGATTTGCGAGTTGTATGTCCATCCTTGGATGTTGTCCATAATTTGCAAAGAAGGGAGTCTGCTTGGTAGATGTATGAACACTATTGTTATAGGCAAACTCTACAAAGGGTAACAACTCAAACCAATCATTTTGATGATAGTTGATGGTGCAACGAAGATATTGTTCAAGAACTTGATTCACCCATTCTAATTGTCCATCAGTCTCTGGATGATTGGCTATAGATAGTTTAACTTGAACACCAAGGAGCTTGCAAAGACTATTCCATAAGTTGGATATGAACTGTGGGCCTCGATCACTGACAATATCATCAGGCAATCCATGAATCCTAAAGATGTATGTGAGGAAAAGCCTAGGAGTGGCTGCACCTGCGATTGCCTTGGTAGTTGGAATGAAGTGTGCCATCTTTGTACATCTATCCACTATAACAAGAATGGCATCATACTTGTCTAACTTTGGGAGGTTGTGATGAAGTCCATAGATAATGAAGCCCATGGCCTTTCTGGAGTAGGTAAAGGTTGCACGAGTCCATGAGGTTTATGTCGTGGTACTTTAGATCTATTGCAAGTGTCAGAGGTTCGGATATAATCTTTGACTTCCTTCCACAATTGAGGCCACCAAAAATACCTTGATATAAGTTCTATTGTTTTATTCACTCCAAAATGTCATGCTGCAAGGTTATCATGAGGTTGTTGAAGTACTTGGATCCTGGGAGTTCCTAGAGGGACATACAATAGGTTCTTATAAAATAGTAACCCATCCTTTTCTTGGAATTCATCTAGTTCTTGAATTCTTCCTTCTTGCATTTTTCGCTTAATGTTACAAAACAATTCATCTCGTGGTAGAGTCTCACGGATCAAATGATTCAAGGCTGAATCTTCATGATGGCTTGAAAAAATAGCTGCTAACTGGAGATGCTCAGGCTTGAGTAATATGCTCTCCTGTTGATCAAAGGCCTCTTCACCCTTCTTTGGTGCAAGGTAAGATCTTCTTGACAAGGCATCTGACTGACATTGTTGCCATCCTGGACGATATGTGATGACAAAGACGAACTGGATAAAAAGTTACTCCATCGAGATGGCCTTCTGTTGAGGATGCGGATGGTCGTAAAATACTCTAGGTTCTTGTGATCTGTATACACGATAACTTTATGAGATGCTCCTTCTAGATGGTGATGCCAAGTATCAAACGCGTCCACTATGGCAAGAAGTTCTTTATCATGAATTTCGTAATTAATTTCTGGAGGAGAAAATTTCCTTGAATTATATGCAACTGGATGTAGGTGTGCATCATCTCCATTTTGTGAGAGAATGGCCCCTAGGGCAAAGTCTGATGCGTCTGTCTGTAGGAGGAACGGCTTACTAGAATCAGGATGAACTAGAATTGGAGCAGTAGCGAATACTGATTTCAAGGTCTGAAATGCTTTTTCTGCTTCTTCGGTCCATGAGAATTTGGAGTTCCCTGTAAGCTTGGTAAGAAGTGTCATTATCTTGGATTAATCTTTGATGAATATCCTATAGAAGTTGGGAAACCCTAGAAAACATTGTACATCTCGAACACATGAAGGTGGTTGCGAATCAAGGATTATGTGAATCTTCTTAGGGTCCATAAAAATTCCTTTATCTGATAAAATGTACCCTAAAAATTCCACTTCTGTCTTATGGAAAGAGCACTTCTCCAATTTCGCATATAATCCTTTTTCTCTTAGTTTCTCTAGGACTATCTTTACATGACATTCATGATACTCTAGATTTTTGGAGAATATCAAGATATCATCAAGGTATATTACAACAAAATCATCTAAATATTCTCGAAATTCATCATATGCTGGAAGACAATTGGAGCATTTGTAAGACCGAATGGAATAACTACATATTCAAAATGCCCGTACCTTGTTCAAAATCTCTAAAAGCTCCTCAACCATCAATTTTCATGAAGAATTTCGCTTTTCCAAGGTGTTCCAAGAGCTTTGATATGAGTGGTAGAGGGTATCTGTTTTTTATAGTGACTTTGTTCAATCCACGATAGTCTACACACATCCAAAGAGTCCCATCCTTCTTCTTTACAAATAGAATAGGAGCTCTTGCTGGAGACTTCGAGTGTTTGATAAACCCCTTTGCTAGATTCTCATCAATGTTCTTGCGTAGTTCTGTAAGTTCCTCTGGGGATAGTCTATAGATTGGTCCAAAGGGTGGTTGTGCTCCCTCTAGAAGATCTATGGGACAATCATAAGGTCTATGCTCTAGGAGGATATCTGCATTCTTCTTTTCAAAAAAATCTTGAAAGCCTTTGCACTGATTAGGTAGCTGCACTGGATCATCTTTCTTGGATTCTTGACCTGGTATAGCATAGATCATATATGTAGCTTCCTTCCTTACTGCATGTATGAAGGCTTTGGCTCCAACATATGTTGGGTTCTTCTTGATATCTCGACGGGTGATTTTATTAATGTCTGGATTATGCTTCTTTAACCAAGGCATTCCAATGATAACTAGATGTACTAGGCTCGATATTACATTGAAACATATGTGGGATTCATGGTCACCAAGGTGTACTCTTAATGGTGTGGTTTCCATGGTTATATTTCCAGATGCTAGAGGTCGGCCATCTACTACTTCAGCTACTACTGGTTTGTTCTTCCAAAGTACAAGAATTCCATGTCTCTTAACTAATCCTTCATAGATGAAACATGAGAAGGCTCTGAATCTACTAGGGCTGTAAGGGAAAGGGTCTTCTTGGGCATGATTAACTTGACAGGTGCAAGACATGTCTCTATGGGTGTAGCTGGAATTATGAGACCCTTTCTTATATCATGGTCATGTTGTAGGGTCTCTTTTACAACTGGACTTCCTCATCTCCCTGTTCGAGAAGGGTGACTGCGACTTTGGATTTTGTTCTCTTGTTCGGACAATTAATTGCAATATGTCCAGGGTTTCCACAGTAGAGACATATTTTATTAACTCTCCTTCTCCGTTTCTCTTCTAGTGTTAGAGGCTAAAACCTAGTTACATCTATTTGCATAGGTTCAGGCATGGACTCATCTTTAGTAGTCGGTTGGAAGGGTTACCACTGGCGAGGTCTTCCTTCTACTTGTTTTTCTTGTTTCCTTTCAAAAAGTCGGTTATCAAATTGAATAGCTTGCATGACATATTCATTCAATGTTTTAACCTCTGGCATCGAGAGCAGAAGGTCCTTCACATCATCTCTTAAACCCCATCGGAATTGGCTTATGTAATAATCTTCATGCCAAGTGACATCACATCTCATTTGCCTAAATTCAGATGCATAGGTAGAGGCAGGGCGGTTACCTTGACATAACTTCCGAAGTTTTCTTTCTGCCACTCGTCTTGTATCTGCATCTCCAAATGTGGCGGAGAGTTCTCGAAGAAACCCCTCATAGTCCTGAAGTATTTCCATGTTATTCTCCAAGATTGGGGCAAACCATGATAATGCTTGGCCACAGAGCAAGGTTCCAATAAACCCGACCTTGGATGCCTCATCAGGGTATCTATCAGGTTGCATATGGATGTACAATTTAACTTGCTGGAGAAATTCTGGCATGAAAATCTTGGGTTCCTTCATAAATGATGTACTAGGCCGTTGATTCACTTGAATACTCCCTTGATTTTCTTGAAGACTCCCGATTCGTTCTTGTAAATCTTGGAGGAGTGCACCTACAGGCACTGGATGTCCCATCTTGACTTGTGTCTGTGGATGACTTAGGTCTTCGACTTGTTGTTGGAGACTCTAAAGTGATGCTACGATCTGTTCATAAGCGTTCTCCATGATGCCTGTTCTTGGATAGAAGATACTCTTGTCAAAATGTCAGGGGAGCACTAGATTGTGCTCTCTGACTTCACTAGACAAGATTTCGGAGATACACTTATGATTACAAGAACACCCACGTAGGGAAAATAATACAAGAAGACGGATATGATACAAGATGTCCCACAACCCGAGACCAATAGGTATGGAAAAGTGGACTATAGATCATACAAGAGATCCCACAACCCGGGATCGTAAGTATGAGACAAGATGTTAGGATTACAAGAACTCCCTTCTGGGAGATGAACTGAATACAAGAAAGAACTTGACAAGATCTCGTACTACGAGATTACAAGAGGACAAGACAGGATGTCCAAGAACTAGACTAGACAGGACCAGAACAAGAAACAAGACAGGAACTAGAACTGGAACGTGGAGAGTACTTACTTGGCCATCACAACTCCTTGAGCTCCCAAGACTGGTATTGACAAGACTGATTATGAATGTGGCCAACCCCTCATTATATAGGTTTTCCAAGGGCGGTTCTAGGGCGGTTATGAATTGATGATGTCATCAATTCAAAGCAGCGTCTCTAGATGTCAGAATCAAGCAAGAAGACAGTCGATCTTAGGGTTTTGGCACGTTCTAGACGCAATGGAAGAATTAGTTTGCCCAAATTCTGAACCAATCATGAGATATAGGATTCACATGGAATCTGAGATTCAGGATGGTTTCCGTTGTCCATGACAGGTTTAGTGAAGGTGGATGTTGGAGAGATTCTTTCTCCCTTACTTGATAAGAGACAATAAAAACTTATTGGTCAAGAGTTTTGAACTTCTTCTCGACAAGGTGTTACAATTCTTAAGATATTGAGAGATTGATAAGATCATTTGTTATTTTACTAAGTTTCACATGGTTGTGATAATATGGGTAAAATCACTCATTTTGGAGAGTTGATTGTTGATATATTTAGGTAGTGATGTGTGTGAACACACTAGGACCTCCGGGGCTCTTTTTTCCCTCTTTAGGAGGTTCCCCCTCGTATATATGCCTATAGCCCTAATGGGTTACTTATCTTTTTAAATTGTAGTGGTAATACATTCAATATTCTGTGTTGAGCTCCAAGCTTCTTCTTCTTCCTTGTGCTGTTCGCACGCTTTAGCAAATGTCTGACTCCAACAATTGGTATCAGAGTAGGTCGCTGCTTCATGTAGGGCATCTTTGACACCCTTCGGATCGCAATCTCAGAATCACACTAAATTTGGTGAGCATTTGAGGTAGTTTTAGAGATAAAAAAGGATTCGATTTATTGTGCCGAAATCACGATCTGAGTTCACTTCGGCCTCCGAACGCACTATCAGAGTGCTTGTGCAGGCTATTTTGTCTTTTTGTGCCAAAAATATACACAGGTTTTGGTCTACCCAGTATAAGCGTCTCAAAGTCTACTACGACTTAGCAGAACTGGTTAGGGTAGTTCTATTCAACTTTTTTAGATACAATAATTTTTCTGCATCATGGTATCTTAGTCAATGGCCATGGCTGAAAGCAATGGTGTATTTCATATATTGGCTATTAAGGATAAGTTGGATGGTAATAATTACCCATTGTGGGCTTAGATGATGCATCATGCATTGGTTGCAAAAAGACTATGGAATATTGTACAAGGTGTTGAAAGACGTCCTATTACACTTCCAAATATAGGTACTGCAAATACAGGTACTGAGGTTGATGCAGATGGTGTCGAAGATTATTTTGCAGATTCCTATTTGTGTTGCAGTTTCCGCTACACCTACTATAGAGCAAATTCACTGGGATGGCAGAGATGCTCATGCACATGCATTGATAGTCTTGTCTATCAAACATGCCAGTATCCCTTACATTTGCTCTTGTAGAACAACTAAGGATGCTTTGGATACACTTACCACATTGTACCAGGATAGGAATAAGGATCGTGTTGCTTACCTCCAAAAATAGTTGGAGAGTGAGCACACGAATGAAGGTGATTCTATGGATAGTTTTTTGACAGAGATCAAGGATTTAAAGGAACAATTGATTTTTGTTGATGAAGTCCTTCCTAAGAGTTCACTTGTGCATACTATTCTAAATGGTCTTCCCAACTCATATCAGAGTTTTGCTTGTATTCTTCATTTGATGATGAAAGGCAATCCAAATGCCTTAGCATTTGAAGAGTTAGTTTCTGTTCTATTGGAGGAAGATGAGTCCAGGCAAAACATGTCTATTATGCATGTTGTAGATCAAGCTTCCTTGGCTAGTTAGAAGGGCAAAGGAAAATGGAGCTCTTATACTAGTAAGAAAAATCTACTAATTCTGCACATTCGACGAAGGAAGACAAAGATGAGAAGAAATAAAAAAAAGGAAATTGTTTTTCAAATACTGTAAAGCAAATGATCATGTCATTAAGAGGCCTCTACACTAAGAACAGAGTGTGCTAATCTTGTGCAGGATGAATGTTGGGAGTGATCACCAACAATGAACAATGGGCATTTACTACTGTTTGTAGTTTTGACCCATCTTCTCATGAGTAGTGCATGTCTGTAGTAGACTCTGATGATTAATACTTTGATTGTGGGGTGACCAAACATATTACCTCACAATGGAGTTTCTTCTCTTCACGCCCGCCTGCCCCTACACGGAATACTATTACATGCACCAACAACTCCTCTTATCCTATTATGGGAGTTGGTAAGATCATTCTAGCTACTACTGATGGTAGTTCTTTTACATAATTAGATGCTTTATTTGTGCTAGGGATCAAGAAGAATTTGTTATGAGTTTCTACCTTAGTCAAGATTGGTTTGGTTGTGAAACTTGTTGCTCACAGATGTACACTTCATGTCTGTCAAATGGCGACTAGATTATTGCTTCTGACATTTTATCCCATGGATATATAAGCTCATAGATTATGAGAAATCTATGAATGATTCAGCATGTATAGTACATGATTCTCAGGCTATATTAGATGCAAAGATTTGGCATGGACGCTTTGGTCATCTGAATTTTGTTAGTTCGCTATGACTGTAGAAATCTCAAATGGTGTCCTCTTTGCCCAAAATTGAGGAACCCAAAAAACATGTTTGTGAAGGCTGTATCTTGGGCAAAATGCAGCGTTCCTCCTTTCCAGAAGATGGTTTAGTTTGGGCTTCTCAAAAATTGCAACTTGTATATAGTGATGTCTATGGTCCTATGCAAACACCTTCTTTTGGAAACTATCTTTACTTTGTGAATTTCATTGATAATTTTTCTAGGCATTCATGGATATATCCACTCAAAGCAAAGTCCGAAGTGTTTATGTGCTTCAAACAATTTTTGCTTTTGGCTAAAAATCTTTCAACATGTAAAATGGCCACCCTCCATTTTGATCGGGGGGGGGGGGATATATGTCTTCTGACTTTAATGCATTTCTCGTTGAACATGGGATAAAACATCAATATATAGTGCTCTATACACCTCAATATAATAGAGTTGTTAAACAAAAGAATAGGTCACTCATGGATATGGGGCGGTGTATGGTCAAGAGTCAAGCTTTACTACACAGTTTTTTGCTTGAGGTTGTCATGTGTGCAACATATGTACTTAACAGGTGTCCCACTAAAGGACCGCACTCTATCACTCCATACAAGGCTTGGCATGGTCACAAGCCATCTATTGCTCATCTGCATGTTTTTGGTTGTCTAGCATATGCATTAGTGCCTGAAAACATCACAAGAAATTGGATGATGAAGTAGTAAAATGTATTTTTGTTGGGTACAGTTCTCAACACAAAGGCTGTCATCTGTATCATTCATAGAATAAACGCATTTTCGTTAGCCGTGATGTTTGTGGAAGATGCTATTGAGCCTTTACTTTCATGTACAAAGGAGAGATTTGTTAGCTCTAAAGACATATGTGATACTTTTCTGCCTCTTTTTATAGGTGGACAGTTTAGTGTTAGTCTTAATGAGGAAACTTTTCAACCTTTATATGTTTCATGTGATGAGTAGATCATTCTATTTCAGTTGCAGATTTACATGATGCACTTGCTAATGAGAGAACTCATATTAAGGTGGCAAAAACTATGCAAAAATGGCTGGTGGAGACTTTACGTGACAAAAAATTAGATGCATCTCTGTCATACCGTACATTCAGGCTCTGATAGTGCCTTTTTTGCTTTAGATTGCTATGCTGTGGCTACCTCTAGTCTCTATGATGAGATTGCGAATGTTTCGTTTGATGGAGCACAAAATTCTAAACATTCTGTGGTTGCAATGCAATCTGAGTATGATGCTATCATGAAAAATGGTACCTAGTTCTGTATGTGACTTGCATCCTGGAAAGAAGGCCATTGCCACTAATTGGGTATACAAGCTGAAGCATAAACATGATGGAACAGTTGACATGTATAAGGCTAGGATTGTTGCAAAGGGTTATGCACAAGAAAGAGGCATTGATTTTGATGAAACGTTTGCTCCTAGTTGCCAAATGACTACTTTTCGTAGCATTTGTGCACTTCCAAATCATCACGATTGGAATGTACATTAGTTGGACATTAAAAAAACATTTTTGAATGGTGACTTGCATGAAGAAGTTTATGTTTTTCAGCCCCATGGCTTTGTGCACAAATGGCATGAAAACTAGGTGTGGAGGTTAAAGAACGCATTATATAGTTTAAAGCAAGCACCACATGCTTGGTATGAAAAGATACATGCCTATTTGATTGCACATGGTTTTAAGAACAGTCCAACTGAAAGCACCTTATATGTGAAGCGTGCTAATGATGTGCTTTTGATCATTATGGTGTATGTTGATGACATGCTGCTCACTAGTCCTCATGAGAAACATATTGCTAATTTTGAGGCTGATTTACATGCCTCATTTGAGGTGTCTGATTTAGGGCATTTGCATCATTATTTGGGCATTCAGTTTGTGCACGTTGCTGGTGGAATGGCTTTGTGTCAAACAAAATATATTGACATATTATTGTAGCATTTTGGCCTTGAAGACTGTAAACCTATTGCCACTCCTATGGAGACAGGTATATGTTTGAGTCTCCATGATGTTGGAGATGCATTTGATGCTGCTTGCTATCAATAGACTATTGGATGCTTGATTTACTTATGCATTACTTGGCTAGATATTCAGTTTGTTGTCTCATAGATGAGCACGTTTATGTATTTCCCAGGTTTCAAGCATTGGCAAGCGGTTAAGCACACCTTTTGCTACTTGAGTAGTACCCGACTACTTGGCTTGTTTTAGCCCAAGGGGGATCAATACCGCTTGATTTCCATGCTTTTTATGACTCTGACTTGGCTGGTTGCTTGGTAGCTCATGCAATTCTTGGCTGAGAAAGAAGCAGCCTATTATGGCCACTTCCAGTTGTGAGGCTGAGCATAGGGCAGCTTTTAGAGCAACTATTGAGTGTGTGTCACTCAGAGGCCTTATGGATGATTTGGGTGTTAGTTAGTCTTCTCCCACCACCATCTTCACTGATAGTCAGAGTACATTGGCAGTTGCGAGGAACCGTGTGTTCCATGTCGCACTCAGCACATTGAGGTGCATTATCATTATGTCACAAAGAGGTTCTCTACTAGAGAGAACAACTTGGCATATGTGCCCACATAGGAGAACATTCCATACCTTTTCATGAAGGCTCTTCCTAGAGAGACATTTGAAGCTTTCCGTAGAGCTTTGGGCGTACTTCCTTTTGTGGATTGACTCCACATAGCTTGGAACTTCCTTGTACATGAGTGCCAGCTCGTTGTTCACTACATCACTCCTAGGGGGCATTTGTGATGTATTTAGGTAGTGATGTGTGTGAACACACTAGGACTATTGGGGCACTCTTTTCGCTCTTTAAGAGGTTTTTTTCCCCACTTGTATATACACCTATAGCCCTAACGGGTTACTTATCATTTGTACATTTTTGTGGTAATACATTCAGTATTGTGTATTGAGCTCCAAAGCTTCTTTTTCTTCCTTGTGTTGTTCGCGTGCTTTCGCAGACGTCTAACTCCAACATTGATGAAGATCTTAATTCAAGGAGTAGATGCAAAAAAATACAAGACTAGAAAATCATTTAAACGAATGTGCGTGCAATTGTGAACATCCATATGTATGCATTGGTATCTGTGAGAAATGTGTGTACTATATATGTGAATGATTCTATGAGTTGCGTGTGTATGTATAAATTATTACATATGTGTTTGTATTTTTTGCATGTGAACCTAAGTATGAAACCATTGTTAGAAAGCAAAATCAATAAAATAATAAAATAATTAATGTAAAAAGTGAAAATAAAATGATAAAAAAATAAAAACAAAAATACGTGAGTGAAGAAAGAGTGATGTGTGAAAGTTATGTATATCATGCGTATGTGCATGCATGGCATGAGTAGGGTACTTTTTGTTTTTGGTGGGTAACGAGGAGCCGTGGACAGATCCGGAAGGGAGCTATTCCATGCAGAAGAGGAAAGAAGGGGGCTTACAACCTTGAGACACACAAGGGGACACAAGGGGGCATTTTCATTATGGAGTTGGTGCGTGAGTGAATATAGGGGAAATGAACAATGCCTAAAGTTTAGAATCATAACTCTAAATTGATCATAGGAAGGTTATTCAAGTGGTTATAGAGGATGGAGATAGTGATGGCTGTGTGGCCCTATAGAGAAAGATGCATGAGGTTTGCTGCGGCTCAACATTTAAGAGTACGAAGACGAAAAGAACACTGAGTTTGCTCACACTGATAGAAGCAAAAAAATATTGGACAAAAGGAGACTATTCTATTGGAGAGAGAGCCTCGGAGCTCAGCCGATGACTTCATGACGAAATCACGTTGAAGCTTCAAGCTTCGTATGAGTGGACGTGCAGGCATACATATAGAGAAAATGATTAGATGTTGATATAATCTTCACCTAACTATAAATGTTGCTTGTTGTGTGTAATGCGTTTATGGAAGGTGCATTGTTCCTGAAACAAGCTCGAGATGAATGTGGAATGATGAATACATGGAGGTTCTGAATCGCGATTCTTGATGGTCATCCAGCTATATAATGTCCGTATTCCATGCGCATTCTAATGCAACCCACATTGGAAGCACCCTTCTGGAAAGTACTTGTACATAATCTCCTTCACCAAGGCTTTCTCTTCTCCAATATTGTCTATGGAAATCTTAGAGGGGAGCCCATTGCTTAGATATTTCTTGACCGGAATCTCAGGGTGCCATCTTACATTGAACAAGTGTTTTTCACCTTCATAGATGAGACCCCCAATGTCTTCTTTCGAGGCAAGAGGCCAACCAATGGGCAATACAATTTCAGTTATGAAATTATAATAGGCAAAAGGGCAGATATAGGATCTCAATGAAGAGTATATACATACATATACATGTACATATACATACACACACACACACACACACACACACACATATATATATATATATATATATATATATATATATATATATATATATATATATATATATATATATATATATATTTATTTATTTATTTATTTATTTATTTATTTATTTGTGAAAAGGTGTGAAGTGTTCTCCTGTTTGGGCACATATGCCAAATTGATCTCTCTAGTAGAGAACCTATACCTAACATAATGATAGTGTGACTCAATGTGTTTAGTGCAAGCATGGAACATAGGGTTCTTCACGATTTCCAATGTGCTCTAACTGTCAATGGAGATGGTGGTGGCAGAAGATTGACCAACAACCAAATCATCCATAAGGCTTGTAAGCCACACACTCAATAGTTATTATGAAAGTTTCCCTATACTCAGCTTCACAACTAGAAGTGGCCACATTAGGCTTGTTCTTGCTCACCCAAGATATGCATGAGCTACCAAGCATGAAGCAAAAACTAGTGGTGGACACATGAGTGTCATAGCAACAAGCCAAATCATAGTAAAAAAAAGCATGTTAAATCTGGTGGTAGTGATCCTCCCTTGGGATAAAACAACCCAACTAGCCGAGTACCACTCAAGTAGCCAAAGATGCCCTTAACTACCTACCAATTCTTGACACCTAGACAATGCATAAACCTACTAATGTATGAGAAACCAAAATGAATATCAGACCACTATATGCATACGGAAATCAAGCATCCAATAGCTTGTTGATAGAGAAAAACATCAAATGCACCTTCAACATCATGAAGACTCAATCATAAACATGTTTTCCTTAGACTGAAAAGAGTTTTGCAATCGTCAAGGGAAAAATGTTGCAATAATGTGTTAATAATTAAATTATTAAAGCAAAAAGTGTACACAAAAAGATAAAGAAATAAAAAACAAAAGATATGTGAGTGAAGAAGGAGTGATGCGTGCAAGTTTTTTTTTTTTTTTTAAAGGAAGTTCGGCAATAGCCTACTCTCCCGGACTTGAATTAAGGCTTGGTGCAATAGGGAGGCCTCGTGGGCCAAGCTGATCTTCAGAAACAAGAATGAGTTGGCTCTCATGGGGTTCCCAAACTGGAAGAATCTTGACATCATGACCCTGCTATTCTCCCCGATCCCCGTCTTCCCGAAAGGCTCCAATCTAGTGTGCTCCCTTTGGAAGGGCTGGAATAAAGTCAAAAGCTTCACAAGAATTAGTGAGGACTGAAGTGGGCGGCCGGAATCAGACAAAACGACTCTATCTGGTTTCCGATACATGGCATCCGGAGTGTGGAGTCGTGGAACATTCAAAATGCCAAGAGATTATGGAACAAAGGATTCAAAAAATGGAAACACCTCTGGAAACATGACACCCACAGCTGGATCAACTTCGAGGATATTGACCCTTGCATAAACATCTCCTACGAAGAATGGAACACTTTGCAAAGCCGATGCCTCGCATGGGATCGTCACAAGACTCGCCTTCTCATGGGACACGACACACCGAACTCGCTTGGTCTCAAATGGCACAATGGAAATAGCCTACTCAAAATCCCGAACATCAAAGAAACGGCTGACTAGCAGCAAGTGGCTTGCCGGTAAGAACTGACACTTACAAACAACTAGTCCGCGGGGGAACCACTCGTTGCGAAGCCACTGACGCACAGTTTCGAGCGGGGGCTTAGGGCCGAACATTTGGCCGACGAGGCAAACTTTCTTGAGCTCCTCCTGAGTTGACAAAATTGCGGATCTATTGAGTGAGACCAAGGGGGGTTCAGCACTCTCGTGGGTCCCTTGGGCGGCACAAGAACCCCCCTCCAACAAAGAGGCCAGGTTAACGGTCTCCCTGGGAGGAGGGGCCAGATTGCTTCTCACAAGAGAGGGGGTCGCCAAGTCCATGACAAAAGAGGGACACCCCGAGAAAGAAGATCTTTTACTAAAGCTCTGAGAAGAGAAGCATCATGAAAAGCCCAAAAAGCCCAAAAATCCCACAATGAAAGGTAGCTCTCTTCTTTTTTCTTTCGAATCTTTTCTCTTTTTCTTTTTTTCTTCTTTTTTCTTTTTTTTTTCTTCTTTTTGTTTTTTCTTTTCCTCTTTCTTTTTTTTTTTTTTTTTTTTTTCTCAACTTGAAACTTCTCTTTTCTGACTTGATGCGTGCAAGTTATGTATAGCATGCGTATGTGCATGCATGACATGAGTACGGTTCTTTTTGTTTTTGGTAGGTAACCAGGAAGCGTGGACAGATCGAGAAGGGAGCTATTCCATGCAGAAGAGGAAAGAAGGGGGCTCGCAACCTTGAGACACACAAGGGGACACAAGGGGGCATTTTCATTATGGAAGTTCTGTAAATATATTGTTTCTGTGTTATACGCACTAGTGTTTACATTCGTTTATGCTTAAAATCTTTATTCTATAACTTTCTGGAGGATATACACAACCTTATGTGCGTTTTAAGAATCGAGAAGAGGGCTCATACCTTATGTACTATAATCTTTAGCTCTAGTCATTTTTATATAACAAAAAATTCAGAATGAATTATATCACTATCAAAAGGCTTAGAATAATTCTTTCCCCCTTTGAAGAGCGTTGTCCTTAGAATTGGAACAAAGAACAATGTGTGAGAAAATTGTCTAAGTTCACCACCTCACATATTCAACTCTGTGTGTATGCCAATTTTCCAACATCTCTAGTATAGAATGATTTCTAAGTGTAATTTCCCTCCCATCCACTACTATTTAAGGTGAAAGCTGAAAAGATCCATCATCTCCAAGCTAATAGCTATCATGGAGAACCTGAGCATCATTAAGTCCATATCGGTTAAGTATGTTGACGTGAAATATACATCTACATGTACATATGCATGTACAATACATATACATTAGAAATACAAATACATATACATATACATATGCATATGTTGGAGTTAGACGTCTCTGGAAGCACGCGAACAACATAGGGAAGAAGAAGAAGAATGTTGGAGCACAACACACAATACTGAATGAATTACCACTAGAATATATAAAGATAAGTAACCTGTTAGGGCTATAGGCATATATACAAGTTGGTGGAAAAAACCTCCTAAAGAGTGGAAAAAGTGCCCCGATAGTCCTAGTGTGTTCACACACATCGGTATCTAAGTATATCAACAAATGCCCCCTGGCAGTGATGCGATTAACATGGAGCTAGCACTCATGTATAAGGAAGTGCCGAGCTATGGGGGATCAATCCATAAAAGGA
>CM035431.1:97759907-97787407 GCA_020310875.1 Ceratopteris richardii
TAGATGCAAATCTATAGCTGAGTTAATGTCATGGCATACAAAGAGCAGGTCTATAGATAATGTAATGTGAGTGCCTGCTGACTCTGATGCTTGGAAGCACATAGATAGTAAGTGGCCAGAGTTTGCTAGTGAGCCTCGGTCCATACATCTAGGCCTAGCTATGGATGGAGTGAATCCATTTGGATTATGAAGTTCTTCATGGAGCACATGGCCTATATGTTTGGTCAATTATAATATCCCACCAAGGTTGGCCACAAAGAAAGGTCATTTATTATTAGCTCTTATTGTACCAGGTAAGTATAAGGTAAAAAACATGGATGCATATCTTGCACCACTTGTGGAAGAAGTGCACATTTTATGGGATGAGATTACTGTGCGTGACATGTCTCAACCTATAAGAAGACGACATGTGCGAGTGCAAGGCATACTTATGTCGACAATGCATGATTGGCCTAGTTATGGTGAATATTCAGGTTTATCGATTTCGGGTTACCATGCTTGTCCTTTATGCGGACCAGGACTCGAAGCACACTATTCCAAAGCACTACGTAAAACTGTCTATGAAGGATATCATAGATATTTTCCTGATGGACATGTTTTACGTGAAGGACAAATTGGTCGACAAGCGCAACACCAAATGAAAGCTAGCGATTGGAAACAACTGTGGGATTCAGAAAATCCAATTGCTGGCATAAAACGGTTGTCGATCTTTCATGAAGTCCCTTATTGGAGTGAATTGTTGATCAATCATTTAGTGGACCCGATGCATATTTTAAAGAATGTGGGAGAGATTCTTTGAAAAACTTTGATCGGAAAGAAAGAAAGAAAAGCACAAAGAGAGGACTTAGAAGAGGGAGGTCATATGCGAGAGTTGTGGGCAATTACTAAGCCGAACAGAACAGTATCGTTACCAAGAGCTCCTTGGTGCTTCCCAAGATGGAAGAGCAACAAGTGAAGAAAACAATTTCAGAGTTTCGAACACCTACTGGATGCGTGAGGTGTCTAAAGACTGCTTTCACACGAAACGACGATCTTGTAGGACTCAAGTCTCATGATTGGCACAAGTTTTTACAGTTTGTGCTCCCTGTAGCTCTAAAAGATTGTCTTTCAGAGGATGTACGAAGAGCCATTTATAAAATTAGTTCTTTAGTACGGTGGATATCTTTTAAAGAGATAAATAGAGATAGCATAGAGAGTGCGAAACGCAGTGCTATCGAGGCTCTTTGTATGGTAGAGAAATACTTTCCCACAAGTATTCTCACTATTCAACTTCATTTACTAGTTCATGTGGTAGATGAAGTTGCAATAGCAGGAACTGTACATAGTCGATGGATGTTCTTCTTAGAGCGCTTTATGAAGACATTAAAAGGATTTGTTCGACAGAGAACACGTCCAGAGGGTAGCATGGCAGAGGGATGGCTTGTACAAGAATCTCTGGCTTAGAGCGATGTGGTAGATGAAGTTGCAATAGCAGGAACTGTACATAGTCAATGGATGTTCTTCTTAGAGCGCTTTATGAAGACATTAAAAGGATTTGTTCGACAGAGAACACGTCCAGAGGGTAGCATGGCAGAGGGATGGCTTATACCAGATTCAAAAGAACCAAAGTGGCTATTTGTTTTACAAGTCGCTCCACGTAGTAGAAAAATTTTTGAGAACATAGATGTAGAAGAAAGTCCATCTCTAGTGGACTGAGAGATTCATTCGATAGTCAAGGAGGAAGAGATCATTGTTCGAGAAGAAGAGGTCATTGAAGAAGAGGTCATTGTTTGAGAAGACGAATCAATAGATGATGATCAGGAAGAAACCAACATAGCAAGAGATTCAGAAGCCATCAATATAGAGATAGATATTCTCGGTGCATCGGATCTTCAAGAGGATGCTAGACTAGAGGACTTTTGAATAAAACACTTGTACGTACTAATTTTTGTTTTTTTTGTTTATTCTCTATATTACTTTTATTATTGCATGCTGATTTCTTGAGTTCTTTTATTACAGAGCACGATGAGAGACAGTCCTCTAGTCACTCCACATTCCATGACAGAGGAGCAGTTTTTGGAGTTCATCTCTCAGGTTCCTCCCGCGTATATGGCTGCTGCATCACAGTATTGAATCGCTCGAGGTAGCACTCCTCCCGGCCTCACTCCTGGCGGCCTTACTCCTGTTGGCCTCACTCTTGCTGGCCTCACTCCCACCAGTGTCACTCTGTCACTCCTACCGGTGTCACTCCTGCAGGCGGTGCTACTCCCGTAGGAGGTATGTCTCCTAGCTTTGTGACTCCACCACGACCATCTTTTCAGCCATCTCCTACTAGATCTACTAGTAGACATGTGCGTTCAACACCTCAACGCGATACAGGTTCTAGCCCAACTCGTAGATCGAGGTCATGCTCTGGAGCAGGTGGTTCTAGGAGTGGATCTACAGGTAGGTCTGGAGGCGGAGGAGGCGGCTATTGTGGAGGCAGTGCGACGGACGTTGTGTCACTCGCTTCTACTCCTAGGACGAGTATGTCAGATGTAAGTATGCCATGCAGTACACCACGTACACCTTGGGGTGCTCATGACCATGATGACTCGAAGGTGTATAGTATCTCAAATGGAGCTCCGATGATGGATGTCGCTGGCAAAGCAATGGGTGCACACATACGACAGCTTTGCTCCATCCAATTTGGACACTCTATCATGCTAAAATGGAGTGAATAAGATCAAGATCGGAAGGATTATATCACACAGACGATTTATCAGGAGTTTCGACGAGCCGATGGACAGTCTCTTGTCAGTTCAGAGTGGATTCTGCACACTGCACGTGAGTTTATGTCCCATCAACGATCCGAGGCTCGTGATGCTTTCAGAGCAGGGTTACCAAATCCTGTATGTGTAGATGTTGAGTGGGACGTGATTCGTGAGGAGCAGCAGCAGA
Organism: Ceratopteris richardii; assembly: GCA_020310875.1. NCBI lineage: Eukaryota > Viridiplantae > Streptophyta > Polypodiopsida > Polypodiales > Pteridaceae > Ceratopteris > Ceratopteris richardii. The sequence goes on from CM035431.1 coordinate 97,762,827, forward strand.
CTCCTGACCGATATCGCTAGAAGCGAGATGCCGCAGCCACACATTTAGATACGATTGGACTGTCACATTTGGGTAGGAGCGGATATGACACGATGCATCATGAGTTTGTAAGTACCATTTCATTTATTGAATTTGTTTGTGTTAAATTTCTCATGTATGTTCCTCTAATCTTTTGTATATTCATTTTAGGAGCTGGCAATGGGTCGTCCTCCAACACGAATGGAGGAGTCTTATGGATATCATCATGGGTTGATTGCACTATTGGAGGACTCGGAGGTACGTGGTGTGGTCGTTTCATGGGAGCATTTGCGATGAGGTAATTAATTTATAAACTTGGTTTTTACTTGTTGTTTGTAATTTTCATGTGAATTTATCTCATTCCAATAATGTTCTTTGTTGCAGGACTGTTGATATGGAACGTTCTTTGCATGTGTATGGCAGTGGAACACAAAAATTTTGTATTTGATTTTCATATAGCAATACATGGCTTTGCCACATTTTGTAAAAGTGTCATATATGACAGTGGTTTTCCACACTCTTGTACATGCCTCATTTTTGAAATATATAACTTCTTTTGTACATGGTTCATGGTTCATTCTGATTATCTCTTTTGCGTCCAATAATACTCTGTTTCATGAAATCATATTTCGGTTGACATTAGAGTACACATCACATGTACTCGGTTTTTTTTTGGGCAGAGTGTATTGTATTTTTTCAAGTTACATCATGGTAATGTTCTTGTAGCAAAAGAAAAAACACTCTGTCCAAAAAAAATTTTGCAGGTATGGTCATCGGTATATGCGACAATACTTCTAGTAATGTCATCAGAATAAGTGTCGGTACACCCAGTAGCCGAGGGTATACGCGACGGAACACTCAGGAGCAGCCTCAGTATGGGCACCGGTATTAGCGACGCATATACCAACGTATATACCGATGCTTATACCGATGCTTTGGTACCGATGGGCATACCGACTTTTACACCGACGTCGCGGCAAATAAAGCCGCATTCATTTTCCTAGGTAAAAACCTCGGTATACCATCGATCTGTTGTAGTGAAATAATGTAGGAGCTTGAGGTGCAGAAAGGGTCTTTTTACAAGGAATGAAATATGCTTGTTTACTAAAAATATCAACAATTGTCCAAATCATATCATTATGAGATGAATTAAGTGAGACTAGTAATAAAATCCATAGAAATTTGTTCCGATCATCCATTAGGTATGGGAAGTGGCATTAATAATGCAAATTTTTTACCATGTTCTCTTTTCACACGTTGACACACAATGCAATGGAAAACATACTATGCAATATCCTTTCCCAGATTTGTCCAGAAGAAAATTTGTTTCCACATAGAAATAGTACTTTGTATGCCCCTATGACCCATTTATGGTGGTTCATGCATCTCTTTCATAAAAAAATTCTTTAAAACCTTGTGTGATGCATAACTTTATTGGAAATACAAGAATCCATTATGAAAAGTGTAGTGATCCTCATTAGATGGTGGAGAATTATTGAAATCATTCCATGTTTGTGAAAAATATAAACAGATGCATAAATACCAATCATGTCATGAAATGAATGCATATGAACAACAAAAATATTATTGATTGAAACAATATTCATTTGTGTGGATGGAAAACGACTTAGGGCATCAACTACAACATTAGCTTTGCCAGGATGATATTGAATCATAGGCTAAAAAGTTTTTATTAATGAAGCCCATTTAATGTGTCTTAATAGAATCAATGGCTGATTTAATAAATGTTTAATAAAATGTTGGCCTATTTTGATTAGAAATTCAGAACCCATAAGGTAATGTTTCCAAATTTTTAAAGCATGCACAACAACTAAAAGTTCCTTGTCATATGCACTATCATTCTTTTCAAAAGGTTTAAGTTTCCTACTTTCAAATGCATGGGATGATCATTTTACATTAATACAAAACCGTTTACATTAATACAAAACCTATACCTAAACCACTAGCATCTCTAAGTACATGGAAAGTTTGTGCAAAACCTCATAATTGCAAAACAAGTGCATGAGAAAATGCATGTTTGAGGTTTTCAAAAGATTATTGTTGTGCTAATCTCCATGGAAATCTTAACTTTTTATTCAATAATAATGTAAGCGAAAAGTAAGAAAAACCTTTTACAAAGTTTCTATAGAAACTAGCTAACCCTAGAAAAGAGCATACATCATTCACACATTGAGGTAGAGGCCATTCTTCATTTATGTTAATTTTATTTGGATCTACATGAGCGCCTTTACCAGAAAAAAATGTCCTAAATACTCTAAATGGTTTTGGAAAAAATAACTCTTTTAGGATTGGCATATATTATTTGCATGGTCATCATCATTCTCACTATAGGCAAGTATGTCATCAAAGAAAATAAGAACAAAAGCTTGGTACTCAAAAAAAATATTATTGATCATGCATGCAAACGTAGTAGGTGCATTGGTGAGTCCGAAAGGCATTACCATGAATTGAAAGTGACCACTTTGAGTTCTAAAGGTAGTCTTGTAACTTTCATTTTGTGGCATTCCTATCTAATGATACCCAGATTTAAGCTCAATTTTGTTAAAGACATGTGATCCATGAAGTTTATCTAGCAGATCATCTATCCTAGGAATAGGATATCTGTTTTTAATTGTGATCTTATTGAGTGCTTTATAGTCATTGCACATCCTCTAAGTCTTGTTCTTCTTCTCCACTAAGAGAATAGGTGCACCAAATGGAGAAGAACTAGGCCTTATAATTCCTTTGTGAAGTAGCTCCTTAACTTTATTAGCTATTTCTTGTTGATGTAAAGGTCCATGCCTATAAGCTGCTTTATGAGGGGAGAAATACCACAAATTAAGTCTATTCTATGGTCAAGAAATCCCCTAGAAGGTCGTAGTTTAGAAGGTAAACCAGCCATAGAACAAACCTTATAGGACTCCATCAATGATTAATGTGTATTAGGAAGTGTATGTGTATAACCAACTATGTTATTTGTTTTTAATAAAAGGGAGTTCGGCTATGCCTACTCTCCTTGACTTTAATTAAATAAAGGAAGAATACAAGTGAATAGGAGTAGTGCCCTCGGGACCCCCCAAATCCCACAATGCACGAGAAGCATTAACACATCAAGAAGTCATACCTTCTTGGTAGACCTTACAAAGCTTATGTGAAGTTATAAAGGAGGTTGATAATCCTGGCATCAGGCCACTTGGTTTTAAGCTTATTGTTGACATACTATAGCTCTTTGTGATGTTTGAAGGGGGGGTTCTTAGAGTTAGCAATTCCTTTTTCGAGAAGGAATAGGGACTTCTCGATTGACCACTCCTTAGGGGTATTTCCAAAGTTTTGAGCACATCTTTCCCTCCAAATCTTCCAGAGGATCTCTCCCGTGATCACATTCCACAATGCCGCAGAGCAATCGATCACTTCACCAATGAGGGCTTGCTTCCAGTTGATTTGTTCTTGGAGCCCTAGAGTACGGCCAAGGACCCTGCATAGCCAAAGGGATTTAGGGCAAGCATAGAACAAGTGACCAATGTGCTCTTTGCTATAGGAACATTGCTTGCACTAGGGCAGAACACTGCAGATCTTATTAGCTTTTACATTGGTCAAAAGCAATACATGAGTTGTAACCTTTCTTAAATGCACGTAGTAATTAAGTATGATTAATTAATGGAAATGGTTGGAAGTCATGCATCGCAGACAAAGAAATATTTTGATTGTTAAAATTAAAACTCATTGTGTGTGTATGATAATCAATGCATGGATTATAATGGTGATGAAAAGGCATGCCAAGTATAACATGATAGGACTACAATGGAGCACTTAAGAATGTTCGTTCATCTACATATGTATCTAATATACAAATCTGAACATTATGCAATTCTTTGTAACATTATATCTATTTCCTTGAAATGCAGCCTTAACTTTATACATAGAAGCAAGTGTTTAATTGGAGATCTTGCACTAGTGTATAAGAAAAAAAATCATGCAAACTACCATCATCATGTAAGACATTAAAAGCTTTATTATTAATAGAACCTTGCATGCAAAGTAAAGATTGCAGAGAACTTGTGTTACCCAAGGTATTTAGATATTTTCCCTAGTGCTTCTTTGGTCCAATCAGGTTGAGTGTCTTCATGAAATGCCTCCATCTTGTGTACTTGAGCTCTGATAGGCTTCATGTTGTTACTTCAAAACCTATATTTAGCTTTAGTATGACCAAACTTACCACAATGCTAGCAAGTGATATGGGGCCTCCTTTGATGAGCATCCATGATTGTAGTTTGAAGAGTTGGAGGTTTGGTAGGGTGTAAGGTGGTTGGTTCATGAGCTAGTGTGAAATTGGATTGAGAAAGGTGTTCAAAAGTAGGTGGGTGTTGAAAAGTAGGTGAGCATTGAAAAGTAGAAGAAGAAAAATTAGCAAAATGATGCTTTAAGGGAAACTAGGTTTGATGGGTTGTGGTTGTTGATGCCTTTGTTGTAAGACAATGGACTTGGTGATGGATTGAAACTCTTTCTCAGCATCATGTGCAAAGGAAATAGCTTCATCCACGGTCATGGGACGTAGTGTGTTGATCTTGGCTTGGATTCGATTGCAATCTTCATAATTCGGTTGCAAGGTATCTTCAAGAACCATTTCAAGAAAATGAAAAAGTAGTAGTCGTTGCGAAAAAGGTTTAGTATTAGTAGACATAGTATCTCCATCTTTCCATCCAAAGGTTGTGGATGATCAATGAGCATGTAAGTGGAACTTGAAATGCGGTTCATGTGGTGGGGCCATTAGTGGTATGCTACAAACTGTTCCACCATAATTGGGCCTTACCTAGCAAAGAATTAGTAACAAACTTCACTTTTTCAGTTTTAGAATACGATTCATCAGAATAAAAACCATCAAATTGGGATAGCCATGAAAGAACAAATTGGCCATCCTTTTGCCCATCGTATCACAAAAATTAAAAATTTTTTGCACCAGTCTTGGACTCCATACCTTGTTCTATAGCAGTGATAATGGCCTTCACCACCCAAACTAGGTTGTTTTCATCACTCTATATTTGTTGGAGTGTAGCATCACATTCTTTTATCAAAACAAAAATCACATTAAAACCCTCGGGACATTAAAATCCATGTAACAGTCCATTATTCCATAAAGTATATCAGTGACAGTATTCCTTGTAGGGGTAAGCTTAAGTGAACTAAAGAAACTATGCTACAAGGTGTTATATTGGGTTTAACATTGTCAAAGTACCAAACATTTGAGTCTACTATATACATACAATATTCATGAAAAGATGTTTCATAGCTGAAAATATTACTAAACAAACATTCCTCATTCTACAAAAGATTAGCAAATTATGTTTTTGGTGTGGAGGCCTCTACAATAACCATTCTTGCCTCTTTCTTCTTTGCCTCTTTTCTAGCTAATGTAAAAAAAAAATCTTTATGATGAAATCATTTCCTTTACAGATTTTATAGAATTGGTTTTTCTTTTCTTTTTTTTTTGTCTTTGTCTTCCTTTATTTACTGTGTAGGATTAGCAAATTTTTGCTTCCTACTAGATGGGCTCCATTTATCTTTGCTCTTTTGACTAGCTGAAAAAGCTCGATATGCAACACACATAATGGATGTGTTCTACCTAGACTGATCTTTGAGCAATAAAATAGAGACTAAGTCCTCAGACATTAAGGAATTTGGATCACATTTCTTCATCAAGAAAGAGTAGAAAGAGACTTTGATATGAATCTAGAAGACCATTAACAACAAGTGAACTATCTAGCAATACTTCATCTGGAGAAATCAACTTCTCTTTTAAATCTTTGATCTTTGTCAGAAAACTATCCATAGAGTCTCCTTCATTCATATGCTCACTCTTGAATTGTTTTTAGAGTTAACCAACATTGCCTCATTTTTTGCTTGGTATAAAGTGGCAAGTGTATTCCAAGCATGCATTGCTATTTTGCATGAGAGAATATGAGGGATAATGGCATGTATGGCACACAAAGCTATCAATGCATGTGCTTGAGAATCTCTACCATCACATCAGTATTGCTCTATAGTAGGTGGAGTAGGAACCATAACACAAAGAGGAATTTGAAAATCATCATCTTCATGGCCACCTGCATCACCTTTAGTAACTATATTTGGAGGTGTAGTAGGTCCTGTTTCAACACGTGCACAATATTCTATAGTCTTTTTGCTACCAATACATGACACATCATATCTGCCCACAATGGTTAAAATAGTACCATCCAATCTCTCAACAACCAACATACAAAATGCACCATTGATTAAAATTCCCTAATGTACAAAAATGATTGTATTTCAAAAAGTCAAACACAACAATCCTAGCGAGCTATACTATACCTATCGCAAACCATAAGGCTCCTATACTAGCGGATTCAAACACGTATATATGTTGGGAGAAAAGGAAAAAATATCCTACACATGTAGTGCAATAGTGCATTCTGAGGTCAAATTGAGTATGCTCACTAATTTTCATGCGATTCTAAGACTATGACTAAAGGGGTGTTGAGGAAATCTTAGATGAAGCAACGACCTACTCTCATACCAATTGTTGGAGTTTGAGGTTTGGGGGAGCACACAAATAAAACAAGTTAGAAGAAGAAGCTTGGACCACGACACATAATGCTAAATGTATTATCACATGAATGTACAAATATAAATGCACTATTAGAGTTAAAAGGGTATACAGAAACTAGTGGAAAAATACCCCCTTAAGAGGAACAAGATGCCCTAGCAATCTAAAGTGTGTTCATGCACATCACTACCGAAATATATCAAAATGAACGACAAAATACTATTCCTATAATATGGTTGTCATAGTGGATTTTCTATCCTCAAAAGGAAATATTATATTTATTAATATAATGAGGATGAGATATTATGATATAGACGTACTCTAAACCAAACATAGTATCTCATGCAGCACATCTCGCAATATATATATATATATATATATATATATATATATATATATATATATATATATATATATAAATCGAATTTCCGCCCTGTTCTCACGCTCGAGTGCCTTCTTTCATTAGGAAGATCATGCGGCACCAAGCTATTCTTAGTGAGGTTGAAGCTTTTGCATCTTCGCAATGGAATGCTACTATAGTTTAATCGATTTGGAAAATGTCGAAGACCTAATTCTCGAAGACTTTTGGCAAGGCTTCAAGCATTTCTGCTTCGAGAGACCATTACCGGTCTAAAGAAATATAGGATTAAACTAGCCATACGGAAACTCGGTGGTTTCTTAATGTCATGTAATGCCTCAACGTTTGTTTTAACGTTTAATCTGAAGATCTCGTAGATTTTAAGCTATTTCTAGAATATTTTGTACGTTTCCCCGTCTTTCTTTGAATATTTCTATGAAAGTAGAATCTGAGACCTTGTTGTTTAAAAATTTTTACTTAAAAAAAAAATGGCCTTATTGTAGTGACGTAGAAGAGCCAAAAAATAATGTCGGACAGCTCAATCTCGCGTGACGTAAATGATCAGGAATGATTGCAAGAAGAGCGAAATGATCTCATTCCAACCAAGTTCATCAACTCTTTCAAATTGGAGTCCAAGCCTATGTAACCAAATGCTTTGACGTCTTGAGTTTTGAGGAGGAAGTCCTGAGTTCAAGTCTTGGTTGGACATGTATCTATGAGTTCCTCAGAGATGAGTGCCTCTACCTTACGCGGTTGGATGTGTGACTGTGTTTTCAATTCATTCATTGTACTCTCAAAAAAAAAAGAACTGTTTCGAATTGATCCATCGTTACTTTCGGGAGGATTGCAAAACTCTCCGCCACTTGAATGAGATATAACTCCAAGAAAGAATACCCGTAAAGTGAGAGACATCAATCCCATCGCTCAACGCTCTTTCATAATCCATACTTTCCGAGAACTTTGACAACACTCGTCAAACAAGAAGCATCAATCCCTGTGCGTGGACGTTTTTGGATGCTTCGCTTTATATTTCGAGAATGTCGTGGCTGGGAATAAAATCTCAAACTATATAACCAATCTCTCTCTCTCTCTCACACACACACACATGCGCTATTCCGAGAACTTTGATCTCCCTTTCCATGGGTCTTTCGGTATTTATGAAGAATGATGATATTCTTCCTTAGAACTGCCGCGTACACCATCCATTGCCTAGCGATTGCCCACTTGTAAGTGTGAATGCAGAAAATTGAATAATAAAAAAGATATTCATAATTGCGTGAAGTCAAATTCACGCATATGCTGATTCGCATAATTTTCGATGTATGTTAACCTTGCAGACTTGCACAGATATGATAATGTCCCTCACTGTACAGTATAGATGCTTTAGGGATCCAATTTTGAATCTGAAATCTCTTGCTAATGAAAGTCTCCATTGTTTAAAGTGATTTCATATAGAAATGGCTTCTTCTCGGGTGTTCTAATATGATCAATCATGCATCTCTTCAAACTCATTTACATCACCTTGAGCAAGCTGGGTGGAGAGTGCATGTCATTTCGCTCATGTGTCATAACCAATTTCTCGCATTGGTAGCAATGTACCCTCATTCACCTGTTTTGCTTCATCGACTTAAAAGAAACAATGCAGGTGCACAAAGAAAAGTGCACCTGCACTTTTCTAAAGGAATGCATTTAATGCACAGCATAACTTTAAAGATTTAGTTTTGAAAGAAAAATGTATGTGCATTTGCATGTGTTTCCATAAAAAAAGTACGTGAGGTACACAAATGTTAAGCATATTTGAAGCAGCAGATTGCTAAAATCAATTGAGATTTTTATTTTGAGAAACCGGGACTTTGTCTGCATGTTAGTTACTCACACATAACATTATAGACACTAGGATTATGTATGGATGCTAGAACATCACGCATAACATTATGAGAATCCTATCATAAACATAAGGTTACTGCTCTCAAACGTTGTCAACCTAGGTAAATTGCTAGTACTGATGACGGCTCACATTCTCTTTCCCTATCAATGGATTATATTAGTTCTCCACGAATGTGCACATCTCGAGCCAAAAAAAAAAAAACTCGTTATGCCACTTTAAGAAGCGCTAATGCTAACTAAAGTTTAAGCATAAGGGTTATTTTATTTGTTCTTAAATAATATTGAACTTAATCAATGTCAAGGAAGATGTACGAAGTGAGAAATATTTGCAAAGTTGAAATAATAATATTGCAAATTATAGCCTACTACAGTAAAGTAAATTCTGGAGGCAACTTCAATATGTTGGGTATGTGTTTCATATTTATTCGTCCTCATTTCTCTTTCATGCTAAAAGAATGAGTTAAAATTAAGGCTTTTAATATTAAATGACACAATATTCGCTTGTTTTCTATAGAACTCAAAAATTTTCCTTTAAAAATTTCTTCAGAAGGATGGGCACTGAAGAAATTTATAGGAAGAATCTCCAATATTTACAAACATTATAATATTTTCTGATTGGAGAGCATATATCAAAATTCAAAAACACATGGAATCCATATTGTGATCTAACGCACATACAGTTTAAAACGTGCTATGAGCTCTCAAATCAAAGAGCAAAGAAGTTGAATAAGAAAGAACCCTATGAAACATGGAATCTCTAATGGAAATTTGGGGAGGTCAAAAATTAGAATCCATACCAAAAGAAGGCTCATGACCTTAGCCACAATAGAGGTTGTAGTCTTTGGAACCTTCACGAAGGTGCCAAGACACCCTCCAAGCTGAGGCAATAGGGATAAATACTCACACGCAAGGCTAGGGAAGTAGGTCCTTGTTGGATTTAGACGTCTACGGAAGGACACCAACAACACAAGGAAGAAGAAGAAGCTTAGAGCACAACACACAATACTGGTTTTATTACCACTAGAATGTGCAAAAGATAAGTAACCCACTAGGGCTATAGGCATATATACAATTTGGGGAAAAAAGACCTCCTAAAGAGGGAAAAATGTACCCCCACTATCGTAGTATGTTCACACATCACCATCTAAATGTATCAACAAATTCTCCTTGGGAGAGATGCAGTGAAGAAGGAGCTTGCACTCATGTATAAGGAAGTGCCAAGCATTCTGGAATCAATCCACAAAAGGAAGTAAGCCCAAAGCTTTGCGGAAAGCTTTAAATTTCTCCCTAGGTAGAGGCTTCGTGAAAAGGTGTGCAATGTTCTCCTATGTGAGCACATATGCCAAGCTGATCTCTCCAGTAGAGAACCTCTCCCTCACATAATGATAGTGAAAATGAGTGTGCTTAGTGCAAGCATGGAACACAGGGTTCCTCACAACTGCCAATGTGCTCTGACTGTTAGTGAAGATGGTTGTGGCAAAAGATAGAGCAACACCCAAATCAACCATAAGGTTTCTAAGCCACACATATTCAATAGCCATTGTGAAAGCTTCCTTACACTTAGCCTCACAACTAGAAGTGGCGAGAGTAGGCTGCTTCTTGCTCAACCAAGATATACATGAGCTACAAAGCATGAAGCAAAAGCCACTAGTTGACACATGAGCATCATAGCAACCAGCCCAATCACTGTCAAAAGAAGCATGTTAATCTGGGGCTAGTGGTCCCCCCTTGGGATAAAACAATCCAAGTAGCCATGTACCACTCAAGTAGCGAAAGATGCACTTAACCACCTAGCAATTCTTGACACCTAGGCAATGCATAAACCTGCTTATTTGTGAAACAACAAATTGAATATCTAGTTGAGTAATGCATAAGTAAATCAAGCATCCAACAACCTGCTGATAGAGAATAGCATCAAATGCATCTCCAGCATAATGAAGACTCAATCATAAACTTGTCTCCATAGGAGTGGCAATATGCTTATACCCTTCAAGGCCAAAACGTAGCAATACTGTGTCAATATATTTCGTTTGACACAAAGCCATTCCACCATAAACTTGCATAAATGGAATGCCCACAATGATGCGAATGCCCCAAATCAGACATCTCAAATGAGGCATGCAAATTAGCCTTATAATCAGAAATATGGATGTCATAGCATGTCATCAACATACACAACAATGATCACAAGTACATCATTACCATGCTTAACATATAAGGTGCTTTTAGTTGGACTATTCTCAAAACCATGTGTAATCAAATAGGCATGTATCTTTTCATACCAAGCACATGGTGCTTGTTTCAAACCTTATAAAGCATTTTTCAACTTGCACACCTGGTTTTCATGCCCTTTCTACACAAAGCCACATGGCTGAAAAGCATACACTTCTTCATGCAAGTCACCATTCAGAAATATTGTTTTGATGTCCGACTGATGTACACTCCAACCATGATCAGCAAGTGCAATATTTTGTACTTTTGCCTTCCTTTTTTGAAAATTTGTATCAACTTTTAAGCTAAAGATCTTGTTGTTTCGAACTTGAAGTTGATTTAAATTTAGTTCTAGAATACTTTGTACGTCTCCCTGTCTTTCCTTCAATACTTCTATCAAACTTTAATCTGAGATCTTGTTGTTTTAAGATCTTGTTGTTTCGAACTTGAAGTTGATTTAAATTTAGTTCTAAAATACTTTGTACGTCTCCCTGTCTTTCCTTCAATACTTCTATCAAACTTTAATCTGAGATCTTGTTGTTTTAGACTTGTTCATTAGAAAAACACAAAAATTGATTTCATTCAAGTCATGTAGAAGAACAGAAAATAATATCCCATAGTTAAACTAGATTGAAACCGTAGCTCAATCCCGGGTAACATAAATCATCAGGAATGGTTGCAAGCAAACCGAACTGATCTCCCTTCAACCAAGTATACCAAGTGTTTCAAAACGAATCCATCGTTACTTTTGTGAGGCATTGCAAAACGCTCAGCCACTTGAATGAGATATAACTCCAAGAAAGAATACCCGGAAAATGAGATACATCAATCCCACCGCTCAACACTCTCTTTGACAATCCATACTTTTCGAAAACTTTGACAATACTCGTTAAAGAAGAAACATCAATCCCTGTGCGTTTAACTTTCGAGAATGTCGTCGCTGGGAATAAAATCTATGTGTGTCGGCGCAAAGTCCTAAACTATATGAACTACCTCTCTCTCTCTGTCTCTCTCTGTCTCTCTCACACACACACACACGCGCGCACGCATGCCCTATGTGATTTCACTCTCTACTTACTTAACGCTCCAGTTCGCTGGGTGTGGGGTTTTCATGGAAAACACTTCATTCAGAACTGCGTGTATTACGAATTTATAGTCAAAGTAAAGTGATGATGATATCTGTGCTTTAACTGCCACGTGCACCATCCATTGCCTAAAGACTACCCACTTATCAATGTGAATGGCTAGAGCTTAACATGGCCTCAAATTTTCCTAAGCAGTCTTCTAACTTTTCCCTTGTTGCGAATGAATAAATCCATCAGTGTGCAAAAATGAATAATAAAACATATAATTCATAATTGCGTGAACTCAAATTAACGCATATGCGAATCTCCCTCACTGTGCATTATAGCTGGTATAGGGGTCCATTATTGAGTTGTTAGAAAATGCCTTCTGGTAGTATTAGAAATCCCTTGCTAGTCGAAGACTCTATTGTTTAAAGCGATTTCGTTTAGAAAATGTCAATCGTGAATCTCTAAAATTCATTGGCCATCACCTTTCGACGTCCCCCTCAGTTTAGTTTATGTTTTGAGTTAAACATGAACTTCGGGAATAACCAAATTTATGTATTTGCAGAGCCGTGCTGTATAGTTTTTGCAATCCATCTACGTAAATTTTACATAAAGTAATACCCACACCTTGCTTATTAAAAGCGCAATCTGTTAAAATTTAAAAAAAAATGAGATGAAGAGTTAACTCCTATGCGTAAGAAATTAGAAAATTCAATTAGGAGTGTTAGATACACGAAAATATGGTCCTATGGAACACCAAGCCACACAGTCGACGAAGATGTAGGAAACATGATACGGGACATTCGACTTAGACATGATGAGTATTGTTTAGTCTTGTGGTTATTCGGAGACTTACCCAAAGAGAATAAGCAACACAAAGTATATTAGAAATCACAACATACTATAATGGATATTACAGGGAGCTTCAATATGGAGGGTATGTCTTTCATTATTTATTCATGTTTATTTCTCTTTCATGCTAAAAAACTTACATAAATCAAGGGTTTCAAAATTCCATTCTCTCAAGAAAAATTTCTTAAGGATGGGAAATAAGTAAATTTGTACGAATAGTCTCATAAATTTTCAACCCCTTTACTATTTTTTGCGTGGACATACGTTTTAAAATGTGATATAGACTCTCCACTAAAAGAGCCAAGTAGTTGTCTCAAAAGAAGCCCTATGAAAAATGAAAAGTTTCTCAAAAAAACTAAGTACTTTGTTACGATTCTGCCTAGGGGCATACTAGAGTATTATCTGAATAGGAAAAATCACGCTGTAAGAAGCTCTTCCATCTTCGCATTGAAATGTATTACAGTTTGATCTATTTTTGAGATGTGGAACACCGACTTCTGGATGTTTTCTAGAAATGCCTTTAAATGTTTGGCTCTTTACAATCTATTTATCACACTTACAAAATAGGATTGTAAGGTTCAAAACTTACTCAGTGGTTTTTTGTAATCTGGAATCACCGATACAAATTCAATAGATCCCTCATTAAGGGGAACAAAAGTATATCAACCTCTTACCTAATGCCATGTACTGCCCGGAATTGGACCCCGCATAACCTCATCTTCGGGCTACGACGTGCAGATATTGGCGCTAGAATACTTTGTACTTCTCCCATTTCTTTGTTTGAAAATTTCTTTCAATGTTTTATCTGAAGATCATGTTGTTTCAGAATTGCTGATTTAACGAAGAAATGGAAGTCTGATCGTAGTGAGGTACAAGCACAAAAATAATGTCCGATAATTCCCTCGTCCTCCCTCAATCTGCTGCAATCCAGAGTAGTTTGAAAACAGTAAAATTTGAGTTGTCTGCTACTATCGTCGCTTGCGTTTCGAATTGCTGCAAATAAGAATGTTTGTTTCAACGATTTTTACACGATCCATTAAAGATTACATGAAGCATATTGTGCATTCAGAAAGTATCAAAGATCGAATTATCATGGAGGAAGAATGGATAAAGCAAAGACATAGGGTTTTTTCCGAAGTGATTAAGTCAATATATGAAGATGTAAACAGGTAATCGATCCATCGCATTCGCAAATATTTGCGGTTTGCTTTAGAACATACAATTTGATTTACTTTTTGGAACATAAAGGGAGAGTTTTTACAATGTTTCATTTGAATTAACAATATGATTCAGAGCCAATCACCACATACATAAACTGTTTGATATGTGAATCCAGGATTGAGAACATATTTAATATCCTCATGAATGAATATGGCCTATGGAGGGAATTATAACAGAAATATATACACCATAGTTAAATAATATAGCTTAAAGAGAAAATTGAGGTTGTGATGGACCTACAAGGGCTATGCTGACTGATCAAAACATGCAAATTATTTTGAGCGAGGAAGTATGCTATATCGATATCTATATATTGGGAAAATGTTAAGAAACGTAAACGGGATAAAATTTACTTGAAGTGTTAAAGCAAATTCTGAACACTGTATATATCATTGGGCACAAGATAAAAGGTTTTCGATTATTGAAAAAAAAATGTTAGTACCTGTGTAAGAACAGCACGGATAACCAGGTGCGAATACGAAAACAAGGAATGGTTGGAAGGAAATCGAGCTGATCTCGCTTCAACCAAGCTCAAAACTGTTTAAGACTCCCTCCAATGTTAATTTTGGGAGGAAACTAGGCTAAGTAAATGAAAGCATCGTAAAACGTTCCGCCAATTGAATGAGATGTAATTCAACAAATGAGAGACATCAATTCCTTTGCTCCACACTTGCCTGGACTATATGCTACGACACCGCAACAAAACACAAAAGCAACGTAGCAAGCCATGGATAAGATATCTCTCTCTATGTCTCTCTCTCTTTGGATCCCTTTCTCTCCCTGTCTCTCTCTCTCTCGTATACATACATACAAAAAAAATGCAGAGACGTAGAACAAGAAGCTATGTTTCTTGTTTTCTTTCCATGACAGAACCTGT
This sequence comes from Ceratopteris richardii, assembly GCA_020310875.1. Lineage (NCBI taxonomy): Eukaryota > Viridiplantae > Streptophyta > Polypodiopsida > Polypodiales > Pteridaceae > Ceratopteris > Ceratopteris richardii. The sequence goes on from CM035431.1 coordinate 97,777,904, forward strand.
CAAACTAGAAACAGCAATCCCTGTGCATTAATGCATTTTCATGCGTCAGTATACTCGAATGGAATGTCGTGACGCATTTATGTCCACTCGTCTCTGGCGGTATTCATCAAAACTCGCTCTCTCTCTCTCTCTCTGTATGTATATATATATATGTATATATATATATATATATATATATATATATATATATATATATATATATATATATATATATATATATACACCTCCTGAATGAATATGGCATATGGAGCTAGCTGTAGTATAGAGACACACCTCAATACAATAAGATGTATTAGAGAGAAAATCGAGGAAGTGAAAAAGTGAGAAGAGCTGTTGCGAATGATCAAAGCATTCCAAATATATTGAGCGAGAAAGTTTACTATATCAATATCTACATATTGGTTGAATAACTAGAAACGGAAACCAAAATTGATTGACATTAAATTATTTGAGCCAAACTATTAAATTGTTTGGGTGTAAGATAGAAGTTTTTCGATAAACTCAACATGATCCAGAGAGAATATAGTTTTGCAATTAAAGATGTTCTACTTTCTGAAAAAGCTACTATGTATGCCGCTAAGATCATGGAAACAAGAAATGAATATGAATACGAGAATGTACGTTATTGTTATTCTAATTTGATGTGGGCCATTAACATTCTATTGATGCTCTTTAAAGTGAACAATAAGCATAATGTGGAGTCGCTACGTCAAGAACATTAATAAGCTAGAGCTCTTGTGTTCAGGCCACGCCGAAAATAAAGAAAAGTAAAACATAAATTACTTTGACTACTCTATAAGATAGTGTAGATACTATTACTCTTTGACATTTTAGAACATAGATAGAGTAGTATCTATGTCCATAAGCAAGGTTCAAGAGGGAGACAAGAACACGTACAAGTAAATAACATTCTATTGGAAGATTGAAATTTAAACGAGAAATAAGCAACACTACAATATGCATGAGAGAGACAGACCAGCAATCACATTGAAAGTACAATTCAAAAACTACTCAAATGGATCAGTTGGAAGGCTCAACGAATGTCTTATTAAAAAAGAATCGGAATGGAATGGATGCATGGTATAGATTTTGGTGAAATAGTTAGACAAGTTGCAAGATGATTAACTATGAGAAGCGAGATTTCATGAGGAACAAGCAATGGGTAGAGCCGTCATTAAATGATGTCAAAACTCCCTTGATGGGAAAGTGGAAGAAGATATAATCCTAAAGGATATATTATCATCGGAAAGTCTATATAAATAAAAAATATGATCAATTACGGATTTCATGGAAACCATTGACACCGCCTCGAGTGGCTTACCTGAGTGCAATATTCTATATAATATCAGTTGGGTTGAAATTCACAGGTAGTTCCTCTTGTGCGGTTTAGCCAATTTCTCGAATTGGTATCACGGAAAACTACATATATTGAAAGAAATAAACTCCCTTAAGCATTTCCATGCAGCGTAGGTAAAGCGTTTTATATCATGCACTAAATGAAAGAATGCATGTGCATTCTTGTTTATGAAAGAATTGTTTTAATGGATGCCTCTTTACGCTACTTACATGTACACATGTTTTCCGTTTCGGCGCTTTCATACGAACAATCATGAGTTTCAAGGAAATCACTGACACCACCTCGAGAGGTCAACCTCAGTCCAATATTCTATAGAATATCAGTTGGGTTGAAATTCACAGGTAGTTTCTCTTGTGTGTTTTAGCGACTTTCCCACATTGGTATCACGGATATATATATATATATATATATATATATATATATATATATATATATATATATATATATATATATATATATATATATATATATATATATATATATATATATATGGTGTTTGTGTGTGTGTGTGTTTTATATCATGCGCTAAACGAAAGAATACATATGCATTCTTCTTTATAGAAGCATTTTAGTGCAAAAAGTAAAGTTGAACTATTTCTTTCCACACAAAGAATGAGAATTATTCTTTTCTTTCTTATATAAAACGGAAAGAGGTACATGATGTGGATGAATGCTAAGAATATTTCAAGCACAGGATTGCTTGAATCAGTTATTTTTGCATTCAGAAATGTGCACATGCAAGCAAGCACTTCAAGCACCTGAATTCAAATAAAAAGGATTCACTTTTATTTTCAGAATTTATGAAAATAATAACTGAACGTAGTTTTTGATAATCACCTTTTTTTTTAGTTCTAGCAAGAAATTTGGAAAGAAAAAAATCCGTATATTTGCATAGTTGTGACAAATGGATTTTGCAATCCAAGTCGCTCAGATCTCCTTCCACCGTCATATTTAGGTAATTAGTGTAGATTAAGGAAACAATATATACATTTTTAGTTGGAGTATATTTGGCTTTAATAACAAGAAGGAGATAAAAAGGTAACTTATTTGCTTAAGAAGCTAATAGGTTTGGTTTCAAGTGTTAGATATATTTAAAGTGTTCATTGAAAGTACTTATATCTGACAAGCTTTCTATATAGACACACTAAGAACTATATATGCATGTTAGAATATTATATAGAGCAGGCGCATCATCTATCTTCACATGCCCTTTGGTTGATGGTATCTGCATATTTGAGAAGAACTCCTTGTTGTAGCTCATGTGCTTGTTGCATCTACTATCAATGCACCATATGCATGACCCTTGTATTCTGTACCCACTACTTTGTACTATATCTGACATACTTTGATTATCATTTAAAATATATGCATAATTACCTTGCCCTTTGTATGATGAATTTCTCTTTGTGCTCTTCCTTTCTCTCCTCTACCTCTACCTTGATTTCTTGCTCTAGCTCGTTCTTTACTGACATAAAATACTTGAGGTTCATTTGCCTTTTTCCTTTGATCCTCCAATCTCCATCTCTTAAATACCGTTAAAGCCCCTAGTCTCTCAGATTTCGGAAATTGTCTTTGGCATTTGTAGAAGTGGTGAAAACCTTCCATTTCTCATCATCTTCAAGTCCATTCAATGTATATGAAACTATATCAGCATAATCTATATAAAAATCTTGAGATCCTAATGCATCACTTACTTCCTTAATATTTAGAATGTAATCATTCATGTTGCTACTAATCTTCCTCCTAAATTTATTTGCGTTCATTCTTAAATTGAATCGTCCTAGATTTGGTTGAAGTAGAGTATAGTCTCTCTAGGGTTCCCCACAATTTCATTGAAGTTCATAGGTCTTGAATATGCCCTATCATTGAAATTCTAATATGGTGAGATAGGATGAAAATTTCCCTCTTATCTATCTCATTCCATGCTTTGAAGATGCTGAAATGGTTAGGAGTTTGATTATCCCCCAATCTAGGTATGACATGTGTTCTACTAACAAGCCCCCATAAACCCTTGCCCATGAGAAAGATATACATTCTAGAGTACCATGACCAATAACTATTCTTATTTGGATATTCAGTCTTGGTGCTTCTTTTTGGCATAGTGTACTTTTCTAAGGCTCCTTGATGCCACAAGAGTGATGAATATGAAGATCTTTAGCTCTATACTTCAAAAGCACTAAACCAAAAGGGTTAGATTCCATTCTTCTTCCCTAGTTGAATTCCCTTGAGTTTTTTGTATGTCCTTGAACTCGAATCAACACTCCTCTTCTTCCAAGCCCTTGAATATCATTTTCCTTTCCTCTTTAAGTTTCTTTGTGTGTCAAAATGCTCTTATAACACTTTTTGGAGAATTTACTATTTCCCTATGCAGCTTGAAGCATGAATGGCCTCATAGATATTTTCACAAATACCTTTCTTCATTGAAAATAGTGATTCTATGAGTTTTTATGGAAAGAATCCAAGATAGTTTGGACAATTCAACCATACTTTGAGACCATCCTACTGCATGTATCTTACCCAAAATACTTTCTTTCACTCTGAACCAACAAAAGAGACCACTTACTACCTTTATTAGACATGAACATAGAGACCATTGTTTGCTCTGAGCTATATTATTGTTAGAATATGAAAAGATTAAAATTGCACTTCAAGTCACTTTTGGAGGACTATGTTAGGTTTTGTAAACACCACTTATTACAAGAAATGTATACATATGAGTAAGAAGATCTTCTTAACACTCAAAGCACAAAGTATGAAACGAATCCTCATACAAGCAGAGTGCTTCCTTACCTAAGAATCCACTACCTTATTCAAATCTTAAAAGTGATAACACATGAGGGAGCGTATTAATTCAAAGTAAAATATTTTCTCTCTTAGCTTTGAGACGGTTCCCTAAATGATAGTGAACTCTTTTCCTAGAATATATTCTTTATCACACTTAAATGTGATAGGTGATTTATTTGAGAGTTATGAAGGGAATTTAAATTCAAATTTGCAAAGTATTACTCGTGCTTGGCTCGTTTACTTGCAATGTGCGAAGCCTCATCATTTTAGAGGGTTCAAATGCTCTAAGGTTAAAGATTGGTTTCAACATACATGTGTATGTGTATATGCATCTTTGTATGCATGTGGTTGAGTGCATGTCTGTGTGCGTATTTGTATATTTCAATATATGTGTGTATGCATGAATTTATGCATATATATATATATATATATATATATATATATATATATATATATATATATATATATATATATATATATATATATATATATATATATATATCTATGTATGTATGTGGTTATATATGTGTGTGTATTTATGTGTTTTTGAGTCTATGTGTGTCTCTATTCGTGTATGAATGCGTGTGAATGTATGTCAAGGTGATGTGTGCATGTATATATGTACATGCAGATTTTTAATTATTTTATTTTTATGATTCTTTAAATGAATTGAACAATTAAGCAATATCATTGTAAAAATAAACGCCAAAATAAAAATCTGACGTACTTGGAGCTTTTCCGTGGATATGGAGTAGATTTTGCATAGACAACAAGATCCCCAAGGTCAGTATGTTTCATCGCACCAAAACAAGACACGAATGGTTAATTGAAGTGAAAGAATAATAGAGAGTGAGTGAGAGAGACTAAGAACATGAAAGGAAATGTAGATAGAAGGCCATCATCTTATCCAGGAGCGCAGTCACGTCGAATGAAAGAGAGATTACAGCCACTACTTTATGGCTTTATTAGCCATAGCAAAAGCAGATCAACCAAATATCAAAAGGAGGATATTATCTATAGTAGTCATGTGCGGGTTTCAACACTCTGAAATTACGAAAAGTGACTTTTGCTGTATCCAATATAGCAGAATTGTTCGCGTATCCGTTTCGCTGCTAAATCAATATAGAAGGCAAAACTTCGGAAGCTACAACCTTCTAAAGCAGAGGAAATAAAAAAGAATCACACGGGATTCGAACCCAAACGCTCATGAACTGAGAGTAGTCCTCAACCATTAAGCAGGAGATTACACTGATATTATTTTCTTTAGTGTAATATTTTTTTTAGTACTCGACATAACCTCTGCCTATCCCAAGCTTTGGAGCCATCTTAAACCCGAATTCTCCATTGGTTTCTGCTATACACCTCAACCCGAATTTGTATCACAGTGGAATTGTTCCTCATCATTTGATTTCAAGAAGAATGAAGCAAGCCAAAGTGAAACTGTGACGTCCATCCATTCCTGAAGGAGAAGCCATGTCATTATTCTAGTGCTCTCTACTAGAATCGAGTTCACTTCAAAGCACAAACTGATCAGGGAAGATTTCTTGTGAATTTTGTGCATCATACTTTTGATTTGATCACACACTCCACTTACATTAGGAATATAAGTAAGTTTGTATATGGATTGTGTGAGATGGAGGGAACTTCAAGCCACACTCCATTGATGAGTAGTATGAGTGCTTCGATGTATGTTTCAGTTCCTATTCTAGTAGCATCCTCATTCATGACTAGTCCACCAGTAGTGTCACGTGCATTGCATACATCTGCACGAATGATTTCAATTCCTAGTCATGTGGTTGATGCATCTAACATAGTTACAACGACATTAAATCTAGAGATTGAGTAAACCATGTTGCGAGGGGATATGAACACCACCTTAATCAACAGGAATGATTTGGAAGGTAGGTTGTTGAGAGTAGAAGTTTCGAAACTTCGTCAATCTTTTGACGGAATTCAATCACCTTAAGGTTATTTTGGACTTATTCCAGAAGCCTAAGGATGTTGGTAGGGTTACTTTGGGTAGCCATACGGATATGATTGCAACTTTACCAATGTTTGTTTTGTTGGAGAGGGATCCGGATACATCCATCTTCCAAGCAGATTTATTTCCCCTAACTCATAGCTTGAGTCGTCTTAGCTTGATGACTCCTACCACTCCAATGTTTGCTAATACTTTGGGGCAAGTAGTAGGTCAAAGCCTCCAAGTAGATCTTTCTTTGGGAAAAGATCTACGTCCTCCTTACTCTCGGTCAAAGATAAGGATAGGAATAGAGACATTGTTTTGACATTCTTAGAGAAGTGGCATGATGTCCATGAGCTTAAGAACACCCTTGAGCATGTGAGAGTGGTAGAGGCGAGTTTGTCGTTGGGCCCTAAGGTTTATACGTGGTGGATGAGTCTCTCTCAGACTCATAAAAGAAAAAAAACCTTCAATGTGGGTTGAGTTCACCCACCTCTTTAAGAAGGAGTTTCTCCAAGCAGGATGAAAAGAGTTTCCTTACGTACTTGAGAACTTTATATTAAACTCTTTTATTTTGATTTTATCCCAAGATGTGATCAACTTTTGTTAGTTGAACTTTCAAAGTTCATAAGATAGTTGTTATATTCCATAAGTAGTAGCCCTAGTAAGATGCAAAGTGCTAAGAAAAACTATGAAACTCTTGTAACTTCTCATTTGTTTCCATTCCATGGAGTGTTGGAAATCAAAGGTTGAACCTCAACATTAATTGAACTTTGATGTTAAATAGGAAGATGTTAGGTTTCATGATTGCATCTCTAGGAACGATGCAACTTGCCAAGTAATCATGGAAACTTGAGAGAACTCTTTTAGAGAGTTAAGTCTTTGTTTCATTTAAGCTAAGTGAAGCTTCTTGAGGAAACATTAGCAATCGATATTTAGGAAATGGAGAAATTCCTAAAGAAATGAATTGAACTATGAACTTTTTATTTAAGAATATAAAGTTTTGAGAAATGGATCTCCTATCCATGAATTTTTCCTAAACAAGCTACAAATTTCAAAGTTATGTTTTCATGGTAGCATTACTATTGGATCAATCATCAATAGAAGCTTGGCCTTTAAACATAATTTTGATTGGCAAAATATGTTTAAAGTACTCTAGTAACATTTAAAGATTGACCAATAATAATGAATCTTCTATCAAACTTAAGAACAGGAGTCAATATCACATAAAGGAAAGTTCAAGTCAAACTTTCATAGTGGAATGGGAAACCATAGCCTAAATGTGATATTTACTTTCTAGTTTGATACTTAGGAAATGAACACAATTGAATCTCTGAAATTTCTAGATATTGTTTGAAAGAATTTCTTTTAAATATCCTTTCGACATGGCAAAATATTCCAAGATGAATCAATCACACAAGTTATTTGATTCTCTAGAATGAATCTCAATTCCTTGAAGAATAACATTCTCCCAAGTAGTGAGAATGAAATTCTTCAATCTCTTTAGTCAATAAGTAGTTCCGTAGATGTCCCAAAACACTAGAAGTGGTACTCAAAGTCCAAATGGTTGATAGCCCCTAGATGTGTGTCAAAGATTCTTATCTTTAGAATCTGAAAGGCAGTAGTATATGCTTAGACTTGAGTAGGGGAAAGATCTCTAAAACCCCATGGGTAAGCAAAGAAAGTTTTGATAGTCCAAAGAGATCTTAAAAATAAAGACCAAGTCTTTATTTTATCGCATGATCACCAAGTCTTGATCAATCTTGGCCATGTCTATCAAAGAACTTGCGATTGGAACTACTGTGAATTTTTCCCAAGTATTGGTAATCAAAATAGTAAGCTGTTCCAAGTTTGAACAGAGGAAAGAAATTCCAAGAATGTAGTCTGCAACCATGAAGATGGTACTTAAGTCTGTGGAAAGTAAAACATCATGTTTGCCTATCCTTAAAAGGATTTCGATAAAATCCAATCAAGCATGAGTGGATGCTTAGACTTAAGCAGTAGAGAGATTCCTATAAAGTCTTGGCCAGGGTAGCTATTTAAAACTGCAATTGGAAAGGAATCTAAAGACAAGTAGTAAACAACTCTTGTCGCTATAAATTGGTCAAGTATAACCAATTGGACTTGAATTGGAAAACATTCAAGAACTTGGAATTCCAACTAGTTTTCATTTGAAAACCTTAGCAAGAAAAAAGAAGGGATATTCTATCAAGAGGTTTTCGAGTTCCCAAAATAAAGGCATAAGATCGTGAAACGATCATGTTAAGGAATCAAAATCTAGAATATCAAGTTAGAGGTAATGCATGGAACTTCAAAGAGTTGAAGTAAAAAGGTACTCTATCAAGATATGTTTAGACTTAAGGATAAATATCACGCACACATTAATGTGAATATAAAATACGGTGTTATGGGATGCTAGAGTTTATACTCAGATTGATGTAGGAAAGATGGTATGGGACATCGAACCGTGTAATGATAATTATCTTTTAGTCTCAGAATGGATTATGAAGTTAGATCTGGTCTTCAAGGAAAATAAAACTTCAAAGGATAAGTTTTAATTCAAGGAGGATAAAAGTATGATCTGAAGATACTTCAAGATCAAGTTCATAAGAAGATACAAAGTAAGTAAGCTCCAAGATCTTCTTGAAACACTTCAAGCCAAAGTGTTGATGATTCGGAAATTTTTGATAAGTTTCTGAAAGAGTAAGACTTTGACTTTGAACTAAGTCTCTTAACTAAGGATAGATTGACTAAGTTAAGCATCAAGTTCCAAGTGTAACTTGGAAAATTCAATTCTTTGACTCAAACCAATGCACAGGGAATATAGCATTCCTAGTAAGGAGTCATAAAGATTGAAATTAAGTGTGAATTTAGTCTCAAGTGAACCATTATTGGAGTAAAATCACATCAATAGAACCTTAGTGGGTCGACACACTCATGTTGGATATCACACTACTATCTTGTGGTTGGATGATGTTTAGATTTACTATATGAATATTTTTGAGAATCAAGTTTATTTCTCTTAAAGATGGAAAAACTAAACACTTCAATACCTGGTTGAAATACATCGCTAAGAAGTAAAAGTTTTGTGTCATCAAGTATTTGACTCATATCAAGTGTATATCTTAGAAGTTTGAATTAGCTATAGAGAGTTTTAGTTATTTACTTTCGCTTTCCAAATCTTTTGAAAATGACTCATATATGGTATCTAATTCCTTTCGCAAAAGTCCAAGGTTAGCCGATTGGAACTAGATAGATAAATTAAGTATCCTAGATAGATGTTTTGTACACGAACTTATTCAATCTTTGAATCATAACAAGTCCTAGATTAACTTATTCATTTGGGTTTTGCTTTCAGTTACTAGCATACTTCTTATGCCTTTCTAGAGTTCAGTACACTCTA
>CM035431.1:97819893-97824893 GCA_020310875.1 Ceratopteris richardii
AAGTAGAACTTATAAGCTTTCCAACAAAACAAAAATCATTGCAAATGGATTCCGGATGAAGGAGAAAACAACAATTACAAGACCGAGGGGTCTGCCAAAACATCTAGATAGATAGAGTGTGTAAAAGTGAAATTTCTGCAAAATATGCAGAGAACAGCTAGTAGGGGGTGTGCTTAAGCAAGGGGGCAGCTTGGGCACGTATTTCCACGACTCTAAGTCATAATACAACTCATTAGAGGTTTTAAAGACCACCTACTAACCTCTTTAACCAATCAAAAAACATATACATGTCAAAAGTGAGGTCCAATCACATCAAGAGGTGAGCTAAATCTTCTCTAATCAACTTCTTTCCATTAGGGCATAATTAGATGCCTCAAACTCGTGGAAATCAGCCTCCTTGATTGTGGATGATGTGGAAGGTTCAATTTGGGGCATGTTCCCACACTCTTGAGCTTGAAAAACTTTCAACACTCCCCCTCAAGCTCAAGTCTTTTCTTTGTTGCTTCAGCCTATGTCTCTTATGTTGATAGCTTCCTTGAATCCTCCAAGCTTTGTACCTTCAAGAAACTTTGTCATCATGTCTGCAACCTGCATTTTAGTGTTCACATACCTTATATCTAGCTCTTTTGCCATCACCTTTCTCTAACGAAGTGGTAATGAACCTCTATGTGCTTGCTCCTTGCATGAAACATGGGATTGTTAGCTAGATAGATGCTTGAAATGTTGTCTCCATAAAGAGGAAACTCCTCCACTTCCACTTCCAAGTCCTTAAGTATCTTCTTAAGCCATAATAGCTCACATGTAGCCAATGCTAAACTCTGTACTCAGCCTCTGTGGATGAAAGAGCAACAGTGGGTTGTTCTTAGAGCTCCAAGAGATCACTTTTGTACTATCATGAAAACATAACCCGATGTACTCCTTCGATCATCCTTGCTACCTGCCCAATCAGCATCACTATATCCTTTGACACTTAGATCAGCATCATATGAGTAAAATAGACCTTGGTTGATGGTGTGCTTGATGTAACGAAGCACCTTTCTTGCCGCCATAAGATGATCATGAGTAGGTGCATGCAAAAATTGAGAGAGAACACCTACTACATATGCAAGATCAGGTCTAGTGAATGTAGCATAAATTAATGAACCAAATTATGCTTCTATATAGTGTAATATCTTGTATAGCCTCTCCTTGACCTGCAACCAACTTTGTATTGGGCTCCATCGGGTGAGAAAGTGGCTTACACCACTCATTACCAAACCTGTATAGCACATCCAACAAGTATTTTCTTTGAATCAAGAAGATGCCATTGTGTGCATAGATTACCTCTATTCCCAAGAAGTACTTTAGTGTTCCAAGATCAGATATCTTGAACTCCTTTCCTAGCTTTGATTTGATATCTTTAATACCTGCAATATCACTTCCTGTGATGATCAAATCGTCCACATAGATGCATATATATACCGTCTTGTCTCCTTGCTTCTTCATGTAAAGTGATGGATCTGCAACACTTTCTTTGTATCCACAACTTGATAAATAATCCACTAACCTCTGATTCCAGGCCCTTGGGGCTTGCTTTAGTCCATATAGTGCTTTCCTTAGCTTGCAAACATGATTTGGGTACCTCAATAGTAGCAAATCCTTGAGGTTGGCTCATGTAGACTACTTCTTCAAGCTCTCCATTGAGGAAGGCCATTCTTCACATCCAACTGATATAAGCTCCATTTCCTTGATGTGACCACTGCAATCAAAGTCCTAATTGTTGGCATCTTGCTACGGGGCTGAAAGTTTCATCATAATCTATCCCGTAGCTTTGGGAGAAGCCTTTCGCCACCAACCTTGCTTTGTACCTAGCAATGGAACCATCTGAATTTCTTTAATTTTGTAACCCACTTATTACCTATCACCTTCATGCCTTCTTGAGCTGGTACCAAGCTCCAAGTATGGTTCTCATCAAGTGCTTTGAGCTCTTCCTTCATTGCCTCTTGCCATTCCTTGCAATCCTTAGCTTCTTCATAACTAGTTGGTTCCTTGTCCTTGATTACCTGAGTCATGTATGCATAATGCTTTGCAATGAAATTATCATATGTTAACCTTTGTACTGGATATCTTACTCTTGAAGAACTTCTTTCACTTCCTTTGGGTGTGGTTGCCATCTTCTTTCTTTGTTTTGCCACTCCTGGAGTTTGAATTTCTTCTATCTCTTCATCTTCCAACATGCTCTCGTCCACATAGCTTCCTTCTTCAATTGAAATCTTCTCTTTGCCTTTGAATTTGCTTTCTTCAGAGTTGGTCTCTCTTTCCCTAAGCCTTCCACTCCATGGTGAGGGTGCCCTTGTGTTGCATGAGTTGCTTGGACCACTTAAGTCCATGCTTACTTGAACTCTATCATCATTCTTCAAATCTGTCTCACCTATGTCTTCAATCTGCAATGGACTTGTGCATGCATACCAAGGCTTCAACTCATCAAAGACAACATCCCTACTTACCTTCAACTCCTTGGTGATGGGATTATAGCATTTATACCCCTTTTGTTCCATAGAATATCCCAAAAAAATACACCTTTCAGATTTGGCATCTAACTTTGACCTCAACTCTTGAGGTACATGTACATAGCATATACAACCAAAGATTCTAAGATGTGAAATGCAAGGTTTTCTTCCACTCCATGCTTCCTCAGGGGTTAGATGATGTATACCTGATGTAGGACATCTATTCATGATGTATGTGGCTGTATATGTAGCCTCTCCCCAATAACAATGCGGCATATTCATTTCATTGAGCATACACCTTGCTACCTCTGCTATGTGTCTGTTCTTTCTCTCTGCTACCCCATTTTGTTGAGGGGTATACCTGCATGTAAATTGCCTTTTGATGCCATTGACCTGAAAAAATTCAGAAAATTCATGGGAGAAATACTCTCCCCCTCCATCGGATCTCAAAGTTTTGATAAACTTGCCAGGATTCCTTCTCCACCTGTGCTTTGAATTTCTTGAAGTAGTGGAACACATTTGATTTGTTTCTAATGCAATACAACCACACTTTTCTTGAAAATTCATCAATGAAGGTTACAAAATACCTATTTCCAGCAAGGGATGCTTCTCTGTTGGACCCCAAACATCCGTGTGAATGAGGTCTAAAACATTTGCACTTACATAGGTACTCTTCTTGAAGGGCAGCCTTGATTGTTTTCCTTGTTGGCAAGCTACACAAATTTCATGCAACATTTTAGATGTAAAATTTGGTAGGCCTCTTACTAAGCTCCTCCTCTGCATGTCCTTGAGCTTTTGTAGGTTGATGTGACCTATTCGTTTATGCCATAGATCCAAATCTGCTATCCTCTTGTCTCCATATGTGACATACATTGAATGGTGTGGCTGATTTATGTCCATTATGAACATTCTCCCTTGCTTTTTTCCTTTTGCTATGAGCTTGAAACCTGCCCTTGGATCCTCAACAAAACATCCTCTTTCATTGAACCTAACTTGATAGCCTTTTTCTACCATTTGGCCTACCGAAATCAAGTTTTTGGTAATAGTAGGGACATGTAATACCTCTGATAAGCACTTTGCTCTTTGATTTCCTTCCAAACTGATATCTCCCACATGTTGAATGGTATGCTCTGAGTTATCACCTGTTTCCACATGCCCTTGATGCTTTGGGACCTGCAAATTACTAAAAAGATCCTTTCGACATGACATATGATTGCTACATCCACTGTCTACATACCATACATCTTCACTAGCTTGAGTTGTATCTTCACCATACCTCATGGCAAGTAAATAATCATTCCCTTGGCTGGATGATGTGTTTGCATAATTACCTTGCCCTCTATAATTGTTGTTGTTGCTTTGATTCCCTTGTCTTTGAGCTCTATGATAGCATTCATTTGCAAATGACCGGGCTTACCGCATACAAAGCATCCATTTGAAGTGGCTTGTCCTCTTCCACCAAATCTTGCACCTCTTCCTCTATTTGTGGCTCTTCCACCTCTTTGACCTGCATTTTCTTGTTGTCCTTGACCTCCTTGGTTGCTTTGATATCTTCCTCTTCCTCTTCTAGCACCTCGGTTGTGTCTTCCTCTTCCTCTACCTGCATACAACAATTGCCCTTGGCTATCCTTGGCATTATGACCACCAAGGTTCATCTCCTCTGTCACCATGAGAGTGATTAGTTGATCAAAATCAGGAAGAGAATCCCTTACATACACTGAAGTTGTGAAAGCCCTCCATTTTTCATCATCCCTAAGTCCATTTAGGGTGTGGGCAACAAGATCGTCATCATCTAGGGCACAACCCATTGACCCTAGTGCATCTCCAAGCTCTTTAACCTTTAATATGTAATCATTAGCACCTTGAGAGGGGCTTTTCCTAAGATTATTTAGCTCATTCTTGAGCTGAATTTTTCTAGCTTTTGTGGAGGTTGAATACAATCTCTCCAAGCACTCCCACACCTTCTTCGATGTATCCAAATCTTGAATATGCCCTACCATAGAGTTGCTAATATGCTGAGATAAAATGAAAATGACCCTTTTATCCCTTTCATCCCACTCTCTTACTGCTCTTCTCTGATCATTGGTTGGATTTACCTCATCTATGTAGGGTTTGGCTCTCCACCACTCACAAGTCCCCACAAACCTTTCCCCATCAAAAAATTGCTTATTCTAAATCGCCACAGTTGGTAGTTTCCTTTTTCGAGCTTCTCAATCTGAGCATTAAGATCAGCCATGGTGCCTCCTAACTCTTTTGAACCTCCCCCTTGATGCAATGAAGTTGAAAAGGATGGCTTTTACCTTAAAAAATAGAGCTACTCCTCTTGATGAAGCTTCGTCTTTGATTTGATGATGTATTTGCTTCCCCTTGTTGTTGACGTGCCCGTTCTTTGCTTCCTTCCTTCAAAATTTGATGGTCTTCACTTCACTTCAGTAGCTCCTTCTTCTCTCTTTGATACTCCACTTATAGCTCCAATACCACTGTTGGAGGATAAACACTCCTATGTGCACA
>CM035431.1:97829893-97954893 GCA_020310875.1 Ceratopteris richardii
CCTTTTGGAGGAATAAACCTCCTTTGCCTTGGGAACTTGATCTCTTTCTTTGACGTAGCTTCTTTCTCCATCATGTGTCCTTCATCATCTTCAACTTCATTACCTTCTTCATCCAACTCCACCAATGTTGCTTTGCCTTTGTTGATTGATTGTGCTTCATAGCTTGATGAAGATCTCCCCCTCCATGGTGAGTTCATGCTTGAACTATCTTCATTGATGGAACACCTTGGCCCGCTTAGCTCTAGGTCTATTTGTTCTTCATCATGTCCATGCTTTTCTCCTTCATAGTCCTGCATACAATCATACTTCTTATACCAAGGGAGTAGCTCATCAAATGCTACATCCCTTGATATCCTCAAGTCCTTTGTGTTTGGGTTGAAGCACTTGTAACCTTTATGATCATTTGAATATCCTAGAAACACACACTTTTCTGCCTTTGGTTGTAGCTTGTGCCTCAATTCACTTGGCACATGTACATAACAAGTACATCCAAATATCTTCAAGTGGGAAAGATCAGGTTTCTTACCATAATAGGCTTGATATGGTGTCAAGCCATGGATCCCTGAGGTAGGAGCCCTATTCATAAGATACACGGCGGTATTTGCTGCATCACTCCAAAACATGTTAGGTACATTCATCTCATTAAGCATTGCTCTAGCGATCTCGACAATGTATCTATTCTTTCTCTCTGCTACTCCATTTTGTTGGGGTGTTTACCTGCATGTTACTTGCCTCTTGCCTTGATCCATTAAAAAATCAGAAAACTCATTTGAGAAATATTCTCCCCTCCATCGGACCTTAGCTTCTTGATATATGTACCTGTTTCCTTCTCTACCATTGCCTTGAATGCTTTGAAACATGTAAACACATCTGATTTGTTTTTGATTAAATAAACCCAAACCATCCTTGTGCAATCATCTATAAAAGTGACAAAGTACTTGTTACCTCCAATGGATTGCTCTTTGGTTGGCCCCCACACATCTGTATGTATCAACTCCAATGGATGTTGGCTTATGTAGCCCCTCTTCTTGAATGGAAGTCTCGCTTGCTTCCCTAGTTGACAAGATTCACATAAATGCTTCATACCTTGTCCTTGGATGTTGGGAAGACCTTCAACCAGCCTCTTGAATTGCATTTCCTTCATTCTTTGTATGTTGCTGTGACCTATCCTCTTGTGCCACAAGTCCAACTCCGAAATCCTCTTGTTTCCATATGTGAAGTAGACATGTTGAGTGGAATGAGAATTTACCTCCAAAGTGAAGAGTCTCCCTTGCTTCTTTCCTCTTGCTATGACCTTGTAACCTTGCTTAGGGTTCTCCACAAAGCATCCACCTTTGTTGAACCTTACTTGATAGCCTCTTTCAACCATTTGCCCAACGGACACCAAGTTCTTTGTGGTAGTACGTACATGCAAGACATCCTTGAGACATCTTCCTTCCTCCTTGTCATCCAAAGCTACATCTCCAACATGGGAGATCTCATGGGCTGTATCATCACCTGTTTCTACATGTCCTTTACCTTTGGGAACATGTAGATTAGTAAACCAAGAAGCATTGCAACTCATATGGTTGCTACATCCACTATCAATATACCAAGTGTTATCTACTTTGCTTGAATTCCCATTCATGTGCATCATCAAGAGATTGTCATTTTCTAAACTTATAGAAGCATAATTACCTTGGCCTTTGTATGAAGAACCTTGATTATAGCTCCTTTGGTTTCCTCCTTGGTAGCAATCTCTAGCATAGTGGCCAAACTTGCCACATATGTAACATACTTCGCCATCTTGATTCCTGTTTTGTTGATGTCGTCCTCCTCTTCCTCTTGTTCTTCCTCTCCCTCTTTGTGATGAGGTGCCTTGGTCATGTCCTTGATTGCTTGAGTGGCCTTGCCTTCCTCTAAAACTTCCTTTGCCCCTTCCTTGTCCTCATCTTCCTTTGCCCCTTTGATTACCTGCATAGAAAACTTGTGCATCCTTGCTTTTAGTTGAACTTCCACCTATGTTCATTTCTTCGGTGACCATGAGAGCAACCAATTGCTCAAAATCGGGAAGATTATCCCTTACATAAACTGAAGTGGTAAAGGGTTTCCACTTCCCATCATCTCTCAAACCATTGAGAGTATAAGCCACAAGATCGTCATCGTCTATGTGGCTTCCAATGGATCCCAATGCATCTGATAACTCCTTGACCTTAAGTATGTAGTCATTTATGCTACTCCTTGAGCTCTTCCTAAGGTTGTTGAGCTCATTCTTGAGTTGGATCTTCCGTGCTTTGGTGCTTGTTGAATAAAGCCTTTCAAGTGTCTCCCATACCTTCATGCTTGAATCCAAGTCTTGGATATGGCCGATCATGCTATTGCTAATGTGTTGGGAAAGAATAAAGATAACCCTCTTGTCTCTTTCATTCCATTCCCTAAAGGCCCTTCTCTGGTCATTGGTTGTATTCTCATCCAACGTAGGTCTTGGTTCACTTCCACTAATCAACCCCAAAGGCCCTTGCCCATAAGATAGTTGGAGACCCTAAATCTCCATGGTTGATAGTTACCTTTGTCTAGCTTTTCAATTTGAGTGTTGAAGTCTCCCATATCTAGTCTTTGATACTTGACCTAGCCCTTGGCCAATGTGTGTAAAATGAAAATGAGGCTCTGAGGTCACCTCAATCCAAAGCTTTCCTTAGATGGACACCTTGCGCTCTTGCAAATTTGAGTAGAATAGCTCCCCCTTGATGTGAGCTACCTCCAAGAAGCTTTTGTTGATGCAAATCTTCAACCACCAACTCCAAGAGGTCTTCTTGCTTGTATGTGATACCTCCAAGATGCCCAAATGCTTTGATACCACTGATGGGGGAAGTATCTCAACCCCTAAGCAACGACGAAGCGCGAATGACCTCCACAGGTATCCTTCTTTGACCTCTACACACCAAAAGTGCTCTTACTCAGAGCTTATGCAGAGAACTCTAGTGAGCTTTTGTAAACATGTACTAGACGTCAAGAGCTTTCCAACAAGACAAATTTTATTTCAAATGGATGCTTACACAAAGAGAAACAATGTCTACAACATGAGCTAGTTGAACGCTCACAACTGCTAGTCAAGTAGAGACCTCACTTCACTCCAGCACACTTTTCTCAGAGATTATACACAGAATGAATCTCAAACTTGAGTCAACTTTAGAGGACTCTAATAGCTACCCAATGACACCAAAATCATAGACAATGGTTACACAGAGAAGGAGAACCAGCCCTTACAACAGAGAGAAAAATATTTCCAACAGAGCCTACACACCAAGAGAGATATCAATCACACAACTTCACTAAAATGAATGTTGCTCCCAGATTACTCAGAGAATGATCAAGAGCCTTTTTGAGCATAAAATAGACTCTAATAACTATCCAATGAGACAAGAATTACATCAAATGGATACAATATGAGGGAGAACCAATGCTAACAACTCAGGGGTAGAGAGTTGCAACACTGCTTGCGCACACACATAGATACACCTACTAAAAGAAAACAAACAAGCAAGCAAGGGGCTAGCTTAAGCAAGGGGTTTGCTTATCACAACTCCAGCACTTAGTGCTCACTTTACATGAGCTAAAACTCCAAGAAGATGGGCCAAAAGAAGTCGGGATACATGCTCCTTTTATAGTGAGAAGTGTGCCCCTAAGAATCTAGGAACTACCTTCCCAAATCAGCCTCCTAACTTGGAGGATTTAGTTGAGATGAATTGGGGAGTGGTTGAGTGACTTTTCTTGATGGAATCTCGTGGCTTTTGGCTTCCTTTGATTGCTCCACATGTCCATAAAAGATTCCCTACGAATTTGTAGCTGGAAGCTTAACTTTTAACATATGTATATGTATATATATATGTATATGTATATGTATATGTATATGTATAGGAATATGTATATGTATATGTATATGTATATGTATATGTATATGTATATGTATATTTATATGTATACGTATATGTATACGTATATGTATATGTATGTGTATATGTATATGTATACATATATGTATATGTATATGTATACCTATATGCATATGTATATGTATCTGTATATGTATATGTATACGTATATGTATATGTATATGTATATGTATATGTATATGTATATGTATATGTATATGTATATGTATATGTATATGTATATGTATATATATATGTATATGCATATGTATATGTATATGTATATTATATATGTATATGTATATGTATATGTATATGTATATGTATATGTATATGTATATGTATCTGTATATGTATTTGTATATGTATATGTATATGTATATGTATATGTATATGTATATGTATCTGTATATGTATTTGTATATGTATTTGTATATGTATATGCATATGTATATGCATATGTATATGTATATGCATATGTATATGTATATGTATATGTATATGTATACTCTCTTTAGGATCCAAAGAAGCCATGTGCGACAATATGGACATTTTAGAACATTTTTTTTTATTAAACCTAAAAATCATACTCTTAAAGACTTAAACCCTAATCTATATAACTATCTTATTTTATCTATATATTCAGATTTTTTGTTAATTGATCCTATTTTACATATATATTTATTTATTTATTCAGATTTTTTTCCTTTTAATTGAGTTATATGTATGCCTAAACCCTAAAACCCTAATCAAAATGACCTAGACCTAAAACATGTGTATATATATGTATGCATGTGTATATATATGTGTATATGTATATATATGTGAATATAGATAGGTGTATAAGCATGTGTGTATGTGTATGTGTATGTATATTCACTATATTTAAAATGATTAAAATTAAACCTACTTTTATATATTTAATCATACATATTTCATTTTTTAATTTAAAACACTAGTTCTTATCATATTTTATTATCTATATAACTATCGTAATCTATATATTCAGATTTTTTTCTTAATTAATTATAATTTTATATATTTTATTATAAATATTTAATTAAATTATTTAGAACACTAGTTCGTTTTATAGTTATTTATGTATATAATTATCTTATTATATATATATATATATATATATATATATATATATATATATATATATATATATATATATATATATATATATATATATATATATATATATATAAACATATATATATATATATATATATATATATATATATATATATATATATATATTTATATATATATATATATTATATATATATATATATATATTTATTTATTTATTTATTTATTTATATATTCAGATTTTTTACTTACGTAATCCTATTTTTATATATTTAATTATATATATTTAAGTATATATATATTTAATTATAGATATTTGATTAAAGTATTTAAAACACTAATTCTTTTTATATTTATTTATGTATATAATTATCTTATTATATATATATATTTATATATTCAGATTTTTTCCTTACATAATCCCATTTTATATATCTAATTATATATATTTAATTAAATTATTTAAAACACTAATTCTTTTTATATTTATTTATGTATATAATTATCTTATTTTATATATATATATTTATTTATATATTCAGATTTTTTCCTTACGTAATCCTATTTTTATATATTTAATTATACATATTTAATTAAATTATTTAAAACACTAATTCTTTTTATATTTTGTATATATATAATTATCTTAATTTATATATATATTTATTTATATATTCAGATTTTTTCCTTATGTGATCGTAATTTTATATATTTAATTATATATATTTAATTAAAACCCTAATCTCAAATATCTAGACCTAAAATATGTATATTTTTGTATGCATGTGTATTTACATGTATATATGTATTATATGTGTATGTGTATGTGTGTACATATGTTATGTAGGTGTTAAAACCCTAAAACCCTAATCTTAAAGATTTAGACCTAAAGTATGTATATTTCTATATGCATGTGTATCTACATGTATGTATGTATTATATGTATATGTGTGTTTCTGTATATATGTTATGTAGGTACTAAAACCCTAAAACCCTAATCAGAAAGACTTAGAATTAAATCTGAAATACTAAAACGTAAATACTTAAACACTTATGAAAATCTAAACCCATAATCCTAAAACCCTAATCATATTTTATTTATATATTTATTTATATATTCAGGTTTTATTTCTTATTTTTCTATATATTTTTTCTTAATATAAATATAATTGAGTTATATGTATGCCTAAACACTAAAACCCTAATCTTAAAGATCTAGACCTTAAATATGTATATTTTTGTATGCATGTGTATCTAGATGTATATATATGTATTATATGTGTATGTGTATGTGTGTATATATGTTATGTAGGTGTTAAAACACTAAAACCCTAATTTTAAAGATTTAAACCTTAAATATGTATATTTTTGTATGCATGTGTATCTACATGTATGTATGTATTATATGTATATGTGTGTTTGTGTATATATGTTATGTAGGTATTAAAACCCTAAAACCCTAATCTTAAAGATTTAAACCTAAAATATGTATATTTTTGTATGCATGTGTATCTACATGTATGTATGTATTATATGTATATGTGTGATTGTGTATATATGTTATGTAGGTATTAAAACCCTAAAACCCTAATTAGAAAGACTTAGTGTATGTATGTGTATGTGTATGTGTATGTATGTGTAAATAGCCTAAAAACCCGAATCCTATTTTTATATATTCGATGTAAAAATAAAACTTCAAAATAAACAAATTATATATTTAATTATATATATTTAATTAAAACACTAGCTTATGTGGGTGTATATATGTGCATGTGTGTATGTATGTGTGTGTGTGAATGTATGCATGTGTATATATGTTGATGTGTGTCTATGTATGCATGTGTGAGTATATGAGTATGTATGTACATATGTGTGTGTATGTATGCATGTGTGTACATGTGTGTGTGTATGTATACATGCATGTGTGTATATGTGTGTATGTATGCATGTGTGTATATATGTGTGTGTATGTATGCATGTGTACATGTGTGTGTACATGTGTGTGTATGTGTATGTGTGTGTATGTGTGTGTATGTGTGTGTATGTATGCATGCATGTGTGTGTATGTGTATGTGTGTGTATGTATGCATGCATGTGTGTATATGTGTGTATCTATGTGTGTATATATATGTGTATATGTGTGTGTGTATATGTGTGTATGCATGTGTGTGTGTGTATGTATGCATGTGTGTATGTATGTGTGTGTATGTATGCATGCATGTGTGTATATGTGTGTATATATGTGTGTGTGTATGTATGTGTGTATATGTGTGTATGTATGTGTATGTATGCATGTGTATATATGTGTGTGTATGTATGTGTGTATGCATGTGTGTATATATGCATGTGTGTAAATTTGTATGTGTGTGTATGCATGCATGTGTGTATATGTGTGTGTATGTAAGCATGCATGTGTGTATAGGTGTGTGTATGTAAGCATGCATGTGTGTACATGTATGTGTGTATGTATGCATGTGTAAATGTGTAAATGTGTGTGTATGTGTGTGTGTATGTATGCTCTATTTTCCTATCTCAATCTTGATCTTTTCTTTCATTATTCGTTATCTCTAACTCTCTCTCTCACTCTCTCTCTCTCTCTCTCTCTCTCTCTCTCTCTCTCTCTCTCTTTCTCTTTGTCTCTCTCTCTCTCTCTCTCTCTCTCTCCTCTCTTGCTCTCTCTCCTTCTCTCTCTATCAATAGAGAATAAAACAATCACTTACAGGTATGTCCCTCTTTTGGATCGTTGTCATCAAAATGTAATGTATGTCGCCTATCGTCCAATTCCAAACAATCAACGCCAAAGAACTTCTGCAAAATCAAAGAAAAGAGAAATTATTAAACCTAAAACATAGAGAAACACAAATGCTAACAGTACGCGCAGCACTTACCAAGATGTGAGATCTAAGCCGAGAGAGAGTGTGTGTGTAGAGAGAGAGATCTGTGTGTGTGTGTGTGCACAAGAAAATGCAGGGCACAATTCGGTTCATGCGCGCAAGTTCGACAGAAGACCAACAGTACTCAAAAATGCACAAAAATGTGAAGTTTTGCTCTCGGGTTCGCTGTATGTTTAAAACTCAGCCTCGGTATATGCGTCGGTATGGGCGTCGGTATGCGCCTCGAAAAATTCCAGTAAATTACCGACGCTTATACTGATGCCTATACTGATGCTTATACCGATGCATATACCGACGCATATACCCAAGGTTGGGCCACACCGACGATCCGTTTAAAACGGACATATCGACGGTCACTTGACCGTCGGTATCTCTAAGTGACATTTTCCAACGCCCATACCGATGCCGAGCGTGACCGTTGGTATATGCAGCGTCCGTATGCCCCTCATATGTTGTAGTGTTTATTAAGTTTATTTTTGCGCATAATGGTTTTCCAAAATTTATTCTTTCAAATTGAGATGTTCATTTTTGTAATCACTTTTGGGTTGCATTATTTCAAAATTTAGGTTCCAAATTAGACTTAGGCGTTGCATTCATCCTCAAAGTAATAGGAAAAGTCAAGCTATGAATAGTACTATTTTAGACTTATTACATTGTTATCCTTTTGATAATCCAAGTAATCGGGATAAGAAAATTTGTTCACTATAGTTTGCATATAATAACACAACACATACCACTACTTGACGTGCACCGTATGAAAATGTCTATGGTAAAAAGCTTCCCACTGCCATGTCTCTCACTCAAACTCATATACCTATGGCTGATTCTTTTGCACAAGATTCTATTTCTACACTTTTTGAGGTTCATGAGCACATTAAGAAGAGCGAAGAACGTTACATACATAATGTTAATAAAAAACGAGTAGCTAAACAATTTGATAAATGACTTTGCATGGTCACAAATAATTAAAAAACATTTGAAAAATATTTCACAACATCCTAAGGTTAAACTTGTACAATGTTATTATGGACCTTTTCGTATTAATCGAAAAAATTATGAGAATGATTTTAGACTAGACATACCTTCCCATTGGAATATACATAATTCTTTTGATACTAATTTATTGAAATCTTTTGGAGGAACTTTACAACTCACTCCTATTTTAGATGATCCTCCTTTATTAGAAGAGGATGCTGAAATTTTAATTCTAGAGGAAATACTTGATTATGATGCTACTACTACACACACAAGTAACAAATATCATAGATATTTAGTTAAAATAAAAATTACTCACTTGAAGAATCTCAATGGATTCATAAAACATCACTAACTCCACAATATGATCATTTGATTTTCGCATATCATTCACACTCACATTAAATTCTAGTTTTCCAATTCCATGCATGCATTAGGGGAAAAAATGAACCCTGCATGGGCCTTGTAAGGATTCCTAATTTTAAGGGATTAAGCCTAATCTTGTTCTCGCTTGAGGGAACAAAGTGCATTTAATAGAGCACTTTTTAGTAGGCTGGACTAGGCTTTTTTTAGGCCCAAGTAGGGTCATCTCTCTCTTTTGTAAAAGAAAGAGAGAGAGAGAGAGAGAGAGACTGCACTTTACACATCATCAAATCTATCCATATTTATGAATAAAAAAATGACTTTTTTTTGAAAAGTCACATATTTAGTTATTGCTTACTAAAAAGGGTCCATTTCTTAATATACATGTCAGAAGTTACTTTTTTATATGGACTTTTTAATAAAATCACTCTAAATATTCTTCTTTGAAACTCCCTCCAAAAGTAAAGTGCCACATCATCAAACCCGTAACTTTCCTTACCTCAAAAAATGTGTTTTTCAAATTTTATCATTTTGACTCACATAGAACCGAAAACCTCACCCTGACCCATGCACATATAAAAATAATACTTTTCTCTATGTACACATACTTCTTAGTCCATTATACATGTTATTTTGATTCTCTTCTCTCTTTCTCTCTCTCTCTCTTATCATCAGAATTCTTGCAGCCATGGGGTAGTCGAACACTTTTCTCCAAGGAGAAGATGTAACAGTAGTGTAATCACTCACAAGGAATAATTTTTTGCCATAAGATGACAATATTCATGTCCAAGTAGGTTGTTCATTCTTTTCTTGTAATCCAAGGTCTATTGTTCATTTTACTTTTGAGTATTCATCTACTATTTTTCAGAAGGAAAAACATACAATATCATCATTGGAAGTTGTTTCATGTGCAGTGGGAGGACACAAACATCATATTCTGGTATATATTTTTCTTGATTCTCATATTTGTAGAAGAATTAAACCAATATTGCCCTTGCTTAGGTAATTCATCTAAAAAATAAGTGCTTCATCAACACCAAAGAAGCACTCTAAATTTTTAAATAGTTTCTCTTACTTCTCCTTCTTTTCAAAAGAATGACACCAATATTACACAGTATGGATAGGCAAATGTGTGCGAAAGAATTTCTCCATGCTTATAGAAGTTATTCACTAGGAGGATGAATTATAAAGAGGACACGATTGATATTGCTACATAATACCTAAACATAAAAGAAAATATCCCTAAGCATGTTTATCATGCAACCATGCCTAAGGAGTCAATGAAGAAATAATATCCTTAGTTTATGAAGAACACATATACATATGCTTCTATTTGTACAAAAAAAAAAAATCTATAGAGGCTTCAAAAATCAATGTTTTTCTTCTAGAGTAAAAGCTACCTCTACTAATTCTCTTTTCACATCCCTTTTTAATTTGATTTTATATATGTTTATCTTTTTGGTACATGTTGTGGTGATAGAATCAAATTCATATTAAAGATACTAATCATCAATGACTTGGAATAGTGAAAGGTAAAGTACAGTCTACATTTAGATGTTGCTTGTTTCTTTAGGTTTTGCTATTTTATTCATTAAAATATTACATGTTGTATTGTCATATGAAGAATTTTGATGTATCGATTTTTATTAGTCAAGATTCTAGTACAATAGTAATGGAAAAGTCCCACTATAGATCTAATAGTAATTTCTTAAAATGTACATGTCATATTAGTGGTTCTATGCATGTCGACTAGTTGGAATAATACTGACTTGCTTTTCCTCAAACAACTTTCGCAAGAGTTTGACAATTATAAATGTTTTCATGGAATTACAACACAACATTGCAAATGAAAATTGGAAGCTATCAACAAGTCCCTTGCATCATGATCAATGTCATGCACAAAAAGTTTTTGAGGGTTCAACTTGGAAATGAAGTTACATAAGAGGCATCATTTGATTATTTTATACTAACAAGTTTTTGTGGTATATCCTATCCATGTTCAATGACCACCTTGGATGAATCGCCATCAAAATGGATGAAGTGGTCTACATGCAACAAAGGTCACCATACAGCCATAGAGTGGTTACATATGATAGAGTGAAGTCCATTAAAAATATCAAAATAGTTCATAGCCTCGTCCATAGAATCATTCTTGAGAGCATGATGAAGATCAAATGCCATAGATGTGACCATTCAAAAAAAAGATTCTAAGGACACACACAAAGGGGAAGAATAGATCCACTACTTATTGGTGATGAACCATTTGAACTCAATATACCTCCAAATAGAACATAGTTGATGAAACATGAAGTAGCCATTCCAACTCATCCAAAAAGGAGAGCTTCAAGGAACCATCGTGAAACATAAGCATATTCCAACATCACATCAAGTAGAGGCTATAAAGTCACTACTATAAGGTCAAAGCACACTACTCACATATGAGAAAAGAAACATATGCCATAAATTGTTTCATAATGTCAATCAAGGCATATGTGTAAAATGAATAAGAACAACCAAACACATCATAGATCATATGTAGCACAACCTAAAAAGTTTCTCCTAATGCAAAAGCAACAAAAAAAGTGATCAAACATAATAGATCCTTTGCACTTCAAATTTAATGCACTAGACTATGGATATAATCAATAACACTTCAAGCCCCAAGAGGAAGGAGATGCATTCCTTACTTCTATTTTGAAAGATATTAACTTGTGTGTAGCTCATGTGAAGATGATGACCATACAACCAAAGAAACAAGATGGGACCATACATGATTATGTAATCATTCTTGTTGAAGAGATACATTTTGTAAAATGAAAGTTTCGTTATGATAATCTACTTTTTCATCATCTTTCTTACACATGCTCAAGTGCACATTGATCTATATCATATGTTCAAAATTGTATCCTCTTGCTTAAAGATGGTATGTGTGCAAAACAAAGCACTTAAGATTCAAAAATCATATTTCCATTGTTCAACTAAGTTGTGCACATAATAAGTTTCATGAATGTAAAATTTGAAAGAAAGGAGTTGTATTGTCAGTGACCACATGGTATTCAAATGTCCTAGGAAGAAGATACAAGTTGGGTTTTAGACTTCCAAGATCGCCATTCCACAACAAAAGGATCATCATTAGAGACAAAAGAGGAGTACTATCCATCATGAGAATCACGCACTTGATTCTTTACCTAGATATACTACAAACCCTTTCTAGTTCCATCATGGATATCCATTATCATTGTGTTCCAGTACAACATATAGAGATCTCTAAAAAGACCAATAGCTCTGAGGATTCAATTTCTAGAAAATCTTTCAATTACATAACTGCTTCGCGTGGAAATTATCACTTTGAGAGGGAGGTGATGTCATAGACACAAAGGAAACCATTGTAAAACCTTAAGTTCTATGTAAATTTTTATATCTCATGATTCCTTCAGAATTTGGAGAAATTGATACTACCAACATGTCCAGAACATCTAAAAACCCTAAGATCGACTGTTTATTTGTCTTATTCTGACATTTGGAGCCCTCATAACCTCAAAAAGCACAAAAAAGGGGCAGCCACAGAAACGCGGGATAGGCCTCTGCAAAACTTTTGCAGAGGCCTATCCCGCATTTCTATGGCTTCCCCTTTTTTTGGTGCTTTGAGGTCATGTAAGGTCCTTAATGGTAGAAATAACTATTACTTCTTACAAATTTTAGGGAAATTGATGAGCTATAAAACCCAATAAACTAGATAGGACCATATATGACTATGCGATCATTCTTCTTGAAGAGATGTTTTGTAATGTGAAATTATCTTATTGGTAATATACTTTTTCATAAGCTTTCTTACACATACTCAAGTCCATATTGATCTATATCATATGTTTACAATCATATGCACTCAATTCAACATGCTATGTGTGCAAAGCAAATCATTTCTGGTTATAAACTCATGTTTCCATTGGTAAATTGAGTTGAGCACATAATGAGTTTCATGGACCTTTAATTTGTAATAATAAAGTTTCATATCCACTAGAAATAAACTTTCATGAAATCAAAAGCACCAAAAAAGGTCATCCATAGAAACATGCAATAGACCTCTACAAAACCTTTGTAGAGGCCTATCCTCCTCTTTTTTTCTACTTTTGAGGCCATGCAAGGTTACTTTTAGTGGATATGAAACTTTAGTCTTTAAAGATTTAGGGCCATGGAACTTACTTTTGGTCTAACAAGTTACTTACTCTGTAGTTATTCATGCATATACAACTTCTACAATGGGAGCCAGTATAAACAAACATAGTCACAGGAGATAGAACAGTTTATAAAATATAATTTATGATAATATCCTCGTGTCTAGAAGTCTTGTTGTGCCTCTATACCCCACATAACATGGAAATCCCCCTTTGAATGCCTCCCATTAAGGTTCTATGGGGAATTTCCATGGCACAAGAGGGCCTTTATTTTTAGCTTGAATGGCATTGAAATTGGAAAAACGTTTATGCCTCACTTACCTCATGGCCTCAATCACAAAGACCATCTATTACCATAAATGTCCACATATAAAACTCATCTACCTTAGAAGTTAAGGTTCCGTGGATGTTTGTACTCTCAAAGTGGTTTCTCCTCACAATGGGGGCCTTATAACTTAGAGCACCATGGATCATTTGTGGTTACTTGAGGAGTAAGTATTGAGTATACCTAACATGAATGATGTTTTTGACTTATATCCTTTGTAATTTCAAACTTCATAAATGATCATCTATTGAGAAAATTAACCAATAAAATGTCAATTAATGTGAACATGAACATACTCTATATAAAAGTGAAAATTGAATAATCACCAAGAGAAATTATAAATGAACAGTTGTAGACTAAAATATGTGAAAGTAGACATGTTTTCATTACAAATATCAAATCTTAAAAAAATTTACAAATTATCAGTATCAATTATTGTACAACTTGAACTGCTTGCAAATGCAAGAAATCATCATAAAATTTGTGATGCTTATTCATGGTCTAAAGCATTTCTAGACCAATTCTAGATCAAAAGGATTTTTAGATATCTTAGTAGGAGAGAAGGCATCAAAGACATTTTTTTCTCTTGTCCATACTTGGTTTGGAAGAATGTGAAAAGAGCCCTCATGCTAAACAAACTGGTTAGCTAGAAACAAGACATATGTGGTGATGCCCGTGAATGTAACCAAAAGCAAAGACCTCTAGAAAATTCAGAAGGAAAGATGTGCTATTAACTCGAATTGCTCTTCCAAAGACTAATCCATTGAGAGATTTGTAGATTGCTTTGGTAGAAGAATAGGAAATGTGGGAGAAATCCATGGTTTAAGGAGTCGAGGTTGTTTATCTTCCACAATAACAAGATG
Organism: Ceratopteris richardii; assembly: GCA_020310875.1. Lineage (NCBI taxonomy): Eukaryota > Viridiplantae > Streptophyta > Polypodiopsida > Polypodiales > Pteridaceae > Ceratopteris > Ceratopteris richardii. Next base: position 97,844,495 of record CM035431.1, read on the forward strand.
AAAGAGAGTGGACCTTGCATGAAAGTGACATCAGGCTAATCAATGTCCTTTGAAATTCCCTTCAAATTTCTTCTATTTCTCTCATCTTTTTGAAGTTAAACCTGTTTCAAAGAAAAAAAGAAAATCATCACATAGAAAAAGATATATGACAAAAAAATTACCAACCTCATTTATAGTTGAATTTTAAAGGAATTTTGCTATATTATCCAATATCTTCACAACCTATGAACACTACAAAATAAAACATAAGTATTAAAGAAAGAAATATTATAACATGTAACCTTATGCCCTTGTCAATATAGCTTATATTCAAATAGATAATAAAAAATATCTTTTCTCCTAGAAAACCTTGTTAGTCATGAGTTGGATATCTTCACCTAAAAAATTGTTGCAATATGCATAAAGTGGAAAAAAACTCCATCATTAAGAAATTATAAATGTTATGGAATGAGTAATGCTATCAAAATTTCATGCAATGTTTAGAATGTACTTGTAAGGTGATGGAATGGTTGTTCTTCTAACCACATAGAAACAAATGTAGCCAAACCACAAACAAAACATATGTGGATAGATCAAAAACATATTAAATGCCATCAACAACTCAAAATTTCAGAAAACTACTCAGATCTTCATGCAATTCTTGGAAAGCACGTGTAAGGGTATGAAGTGGTTGTTCATCCACCAAAGTAGAAGGAAATATGTATGTAACAAATAAAAGCATATCTAGATAGGTCAAAGATATATCAACACTATAAACCATGCAATATTGTAGAGTAATACTTACAATTGATAGAATATCTCATTCTAGTAGAGTTTTCAAGTGTCATAGTTGTCATTTGAAGACATGTTCTGCAATAGCAACCATCCCATTGTCTTTGTGGACACAATGAAGAACCAAGTTTCCAAGATGTCTAACTTTATGAGGCCCATATCTAGAGGGTTGCATGTACACCCATGCACCTTTGGAGTACTCATGTGGCATTATTGTCCATCTGTAGCTTTGATATTGTCACATCTTAATGTGAGAACTTCATCTTTTGGTTGCCTACAACCTTTAGATGTTGCCATTGAGGTTCAAGGTCTTCAATCTACAACAATGGCTCAATATGGGAGACACCAATAGCTTGGAATACACACACAAGAGCTTCAATGGTGTGCTATAGAAAGAAACTAGTGGAAAAACGATGTCCTTTTGGGAACTAGTATGAAAATATAAGGTTTAGGAGGGAAATACCTCTTTTCTTAATATTTTTAAAAAAAGTCATTTTTTCTAGCTCAAATCATGCATGGATTTCAAGTTTGTGGTCAAAAAGAGCACTTTCAACCCTAAAAGGTAATGAAAATTTGAATTTTGGGCCCAGCCCAGTTACGAGATTCTTTTTCTCTCTAGAGGCAACTCATTAAATAGGGGGGAAACTTGTCCCCTCTCTCACTCTCAGCCTAGTATTTTATAGGGTGTAGACTGTGGCCACCACCCTCTTCTGATTGGTCAATCACTAATCACTCCTTAATCTAAAAGGCCCATGCAGGGTTCATTTTTTCCCCTAATGGTGTATTTACATGGAACATGCTTATAATTGTGTACTGATGGGACATGTGACTCGCCATCCATGTCTATTTCATTTATATCAATTGAAGTTAGTTGCTCATCAAGTGGGGGGCATGTTATACTTTATGCAATAATGGAATGTTATATGGATTTTAATTTCTTGAGGGTTTTAATGTGATTTGTGTTTTGATGTAACAAGTGAAGACTCATTAGGGTTGGAACACAGGTGAACTCATTTAGATATTTAGAAGAATATTTACAAGATTATCTTAGTTATTTTTTGTAAAAATAATAGATCACTTTAGAAAGCAACATTTTTGTAAAAATAGTAGATCGCTTGAAAAGCGACAATTTGGTAAATAAAGTAGATTTTTGTAAACACACGCTTTTCAAAGCACTACCCCCATGTATCTTCTATTCAAAACATAAAGAAAAATACACATAAATACACATGCTCTCATAGAGTCATCCATCAGACTATGTGGAGGGAGATTGTACACAATTTGGAGTGAATTCTCTTGTCTATTTCTATTTTGTTTAAGCTTTTGTGAGCTTTTTTTGTACTATCCTCTACGTACGTGTGTCTATGGAATGTGGTCAACAGTCACATGTGCAAGAAACTCCTCTTATCATGTAATGGGAGTTGGTAAGATTGTTGGAGTTAGACATCTATGAAAGGATGCAAATAGCACAAGGAAGAAGAAGAAGCTTGCGGCACAACACACAATATTGAATGTATTACCAATAAAATATGTACAAAGATAAGTAACTCATTAGGGATATAGGCGTATATACAAGCGGGGGGGAGAACCTCCTAAAGAGGGAAAAAAGTGCCCTAGCAATTCTAGTGTGTTCACACACATCACTACCTAAATATATCAACAAATCCCACCCTAGGAGTGATGCGGTGAACAAGGAGCTGGCCTCATGTATAAGGAAGTGTCAAGCTATGTAGAATCAATCCACAAAAGGGAAGTATGCCCAAAGCTTTACGGAAAGCTTCAAACTTCTCCCTAGGCAAAGCCTTCTTGAAAAGATCTAAAATGTTCTCCTGCATGGGCACATATGCCAAGCTGATCTCTCTAGCAAAGAACATCTCCCTTACATAATGATAATGCACCTCAATGTGCTTAGTGTGAGCATGGAACACAGGGTTCCTCGCAACTACCAATGCGCTCTAACTGTTAGTGAAGATGGTGGTGGCAGAGACTAACCAATAGCAAAACCAGCGATAAGGCATCTGAGCCACACACACTCAATAGTCGCTGTGAAAGCTGCCTAATACTCAACCTCACAACTAGAAGTTACCAGAGTAGGCTGCTTCCTGCTCACGAAAGATATGCATTATCTATCAAGCACGAAGCAAAAACCCTAGTGGACACATGAGTGGCAAAGCAACTAGCCTAGTCAGAGTCAAAAAAAGCATGCAAATGTGGCGATAGTGATCCCCCCTTGGGATAAAACAACCCAAGTAGCTGTGTACCACTCAAGTAGCGAAAGATGTGCTTGAATACCTACCAATGCTTGAAAGCTCGGCAATGCATAAACTTACTCATCTGTGAGATAGCAATCTCAATATCTGGCCAAGTAATGCATAAGTAAATCAAGCATCCAACAGCGTGCTGATAGAGAACAACAAATGCATCTCCAACATCATTAAGACTCAATCGTAAACATGTTTCCATAGGAGTGGCAATATGTTGACAGTCTTCAAGGTCAAAACACTACAAGAATGTGTCAATATATTGCATAAAGCTACTCCGCCATCAACTTGCATAAAGTGAATGCCCAAATAATGATGCAAATGTGCTAAATCAAACATCTCAAATGTGGCATCCAAATCAGCATTGAAATCAGCAATATGATTCTCATGAGGACGAGTAAGCAGCATGTCATCAACATACACAACAATGATCAGAAGCACATTATTCGCATGCTTCACATATAAGGTACTTTCAATTGGACTATTCTCAAAGCTAGGTGCAATTAGATAGGCATGTATCTTTTCATACCAAGCACATGGTGATTGCTTTAGACCATATAATGCCTTCTTTAACCTACACACTTGCTTTTCATGCCCTTTTTGCACATAGCCACAGGGCTAAAAACATACACTTCTTCATGCAAGTCACCATTCAGAAATGCTATTTTAATGTCCAATTGATGTGCATTCCAACCATGATGAGCTGCAGGTGCACAAAATGCTACGAATAGTAGTGATTCAACATGTAGGTGCAAAAGGATTCATCAAAGTCAATGCCTCTTTCCTGTGCATAACCCTTTGCAACAAGCATGGCCTTATACCTATCAACTATTCCATCAAGCGTATGCTTCGGCTTGTATACCCACTTAGTGCCAATGGCCTTGTTGCGAGGAGGCAAGTCACATAAAGTTCAGGTACCATTATTCATTATAGAATCATACTCAGATTGCATAGCAACCATCCAATTTTATGAGTTTTGTGTTTCATCAAATGAAACAGGCTCATTCGCATCACAGAGACTAGATGCACCCATAACATAGCAATGTGATGAAAAATAGGCACTATGAGAGCCTCACTGAGTACGATATGACAGAGATACATCTAATTTTCTATCACGCAAAGTTTCCACCAACCATTTTGGCATAGTTTTTTCTTGCTCAATATCAAGTCTCTCATCAATAAGTGCATCATGTGAATCTGAATAAGAAATAGAATGATCTGCATCATCACATGGGACCTGCAAAGGCTAAGAAGTTGTCTCATTAGGACTAGCACTTGACTATCCACCTAAAAAAAGAGGCAGCAAAGTATCATACATGTCTTTGGAGCTAACGGATGTGTCCTTAGTACATGAAAGTAACGACTGAATAACATCTTCCACAAAAACAACATCCCAACTAACCCAAATGTGTATAGCCTGTGGATAATACAGATGATAGCCTTTACTTTTGGAACTATACCCAACAGAAATACATTCCACTACTTTATCATCCAATTTCTACAATTTACATGCACTAATGCATATGCCAAATAACCAAAAACACCTAGATGAGCAATAGATCACTAATGCATATGAGTCAGGAAGAGTGTTTAGAACAGTCTGCACAAGTGAATTGTCAAGAAGGACTTCATCACTAGATATCAATTGTTCCTTCGACTTGATCTTTATCAAAAAATTATCCATACAATCACCTTCATTCATGTGCTCACTCTCCAACTATTTTTGGAGGTAAGCAACACGAGCCTCATTCCTAGTCTAGTACAATGTGATAAGTGTATCCCAAGCATCCTTAGCTATTCCGCAAGAGTGAATGTGAGGAATAACGACATGTTTGATAGACAACGCTATCAATGCATGTGCTTGAGAATCTCTTCCATCCCTATAAATTTGCTCTACAGTAGGTGCAACAAGATCTACAGCACGAACATGAATCTGCATAATAACAACATCTTCAACACCATCTGCATCAACTTCAGTACATGTATTTGCAGGTGTAATGGGACATTTTTCAACACTCTGCACAATGTTCCACGGTCCTTTTGCAACCAATACATGTTGGATCATATAAGCCCACAATGGGTAACTGGTACCATTCAACTTATCCTCAACAAACAACATACAAAATACATCACTACTTTCAGCCACGACCACTAACTCAAATACCTTGATGCAAAAAACTGACTTTATATAGAAAATTTGAACAAAAATATCCTAACAAGTTCTGCTAAACCTATAGCACACTTTGAGACGCTTATACTAGAGAACCAAAACCTATATATATCTTTCACACAAAAATATGAAATAGCCTACAGAAGCACTCTGATAGTGCATTGAGAGGCCAAAATGAGCTCACACCCCGACTTCGAACCACAAAACGAAGCAATTTCAATCTTCTAACCACCTTGAGTATGCTCACCAAATTTCATGCAAATCTAAGACAGCGACCAGAGAGGTGTTGACAATGCCCTAGATGAAGCGAGGATCTGCTTTGATATCAATTGTTGGAGTTAGACATCTAAAAAAGCATGCAAAGAACACAATGAAGAAGAAGAAACTTGGAGCACAACACATAATACTGAATGTATTACCACTAGAATGTACAAAGATAAGTAGCCCATCAAATGCTTTGTTCGTGCCAAGTATCAAGAAAACTTTGTTGTTAGTCTCAACATTAGCCAAGATCGACTTGATTGTAAAATTTTTTAATGATAGATTTACATTTATTGATCGGTTATAGTTCCTGATTATTGAAACGTTGATGTTATTATTTATTATGGCATCTTATGTCATGGGATGTATAAGCTCATATTCAAAGCTTTTAGATGCATGCTTTGGTCATCTGAATTTGGCTAGATTTCTATGCTTGTAGAAATCTAGAATGGTCTTCTCTACCCAAACTTGAGGCACCTTATAAAATGTATTTGAAGTTTGTATTTTGGTCAAAATGTAGTGTTCCTCCCTCCCAAAAGATGGTTCAATTAGAGCTACTAAAAAATTGTAACTTTCTCATAGTGATGTTTGTGGTCCTATGTAGAAAACCTCTTCTGGAAACTATCTTTATTTTGTGGGTTTTATTGATGATTTCTCAAGGCATGCATCGGTGTACCCATTGAAACCAAAGTTGAAAGATTTTATGTGCTTCAAACAGTTTATGGTTTTTTCATAAAATCTCTTGGCATGTAAAATGAGTACCCTCTATCCTAGTCAAGGGGGGAATAGATGTCTTCTGATTTTAATGCATTTTGGCTCACCTTTGAATGAAACATCAGTGTACAGTGGCATATATTCTTAAACAAATTGGATTTGGTCAAATAAAGAACATGTCTAGCATGGAGATGGCAAGGTGTATGGTCATTGGTCAGGCTTTACAACATAGTTTCTCTTTTGATGTTGTTGTGTGTGCAACATATATACTTAAAAGGTGTCCCACCAAAGCATTGCAATCTATCACCCCATAATGAGGCTCATATGCATGTCTTTTGTTTTTCAGAATATACGTTTATGCTTGAACAACTAGGTAGAAAATTAGATGATAAAGGATTGAAATGTATCTTTTTTGGGTACAGTTCAAAAAACAAAGGCTTTACCATATATCATTCATACACTAAATGCATTTTGGTTATTTGTCATGTTGTTTTTGTGGAAGATGCAATTCATTTATTACTTGCATGTGCCAAGGAGACTTTAGTTAGCTCTACAGATGTGTATGACACTTTGCTACCTCTTTTTACAGGTAGAGAGTCAAGTGTTGGTCCAAATGAGGCAACTTCGCAACCTTTGTAGGTTCCAGAGGATGATGGAAATCATTGCATTTTTTATGCTGATTTACATGATGCACTTGTTTATGAGAGGGTTCATATAGAGGAGGAAAAAACTATCCCTAAATAGTTGGTGTAGAATCTACAAGATAGCAAATACTCTATCATTTCATACTCGATCACAATCTCATACTGCTGCTTTTGGATCACATTGATATGTTATGACTACGTCTATTCTTTGTGATGAGAATGAGCTTGTTTCTTTTAATGATGCAGAAAATTCTAAAATTTGGATGGCTACTAAGGAATCAGAATATGATGCTATTTCAAAGAATGATACATGTTCCTTATGTGATTTGCCTTTATGCAAAAAGACCATTGGCACTAAATGGGTATACAAGCTAAAGTGTAAGCATGATGGAACAGTCAAGAGGCATAATGCTAGGCTTGTTGCAAAGGGTTATGCTCAAGACAGAGGCATTGATTTTGATGATATCTTTGCACCCATGTGCCAAATGACTCCGGTTCGTAGCTTTTGTGCACTTATAGCTCATCGTGGTTGGAACGTACATCAGTTTGACATTAAAACTCTATTTTGTAATGGTTACTTACGTGAGGAACTATGTGTATTTCAACCCTCTGGTTCTGTGCAAAATGGGCATGAAGGTAAAGTGTTTATGTTATAAAATGCATTATATGGTTTGAAGCAAGCACCATGTGCCTGATATGAAAAGATACATTCCAACTTGATTACACATGGTTTTGAGAACAACCCTAAAGGTCAGGAACGAGGTGCACGAACAAGTCAAGGAAGTGGACAAGCTTTTGTAAGAGAGTTCCTTTGCAATAGAAAGTTTCCTATTGTACCTCTCTTTGCTCTTCTCGTGTGCATGCTTGTGTGTTTGTATGGGTGTGCACTTGTGCCTTCACTCGCTCATGGACTTCATACGAGTCCTCACATCTCTAGGGATTGACAAGTAAAGGAGGCGGTGCTTACCCTTGAGCTACACCAAATTTTGGCGTTGTTGCTGGGGAGATCGCCTCGAGGACGAGTGTTGTGATGGTAAGATCGTAGATTTGCGATGTTGGAAAGTAAAAAATAGTCATTTCCAGTTATTTTTTTGATTTTTCTTCTCCAACTTCATCATCATCACCATCTCCATCTTCTTCCATATTCATCTTCATAGAAATGTTTCATTTTTCACTAGATGTTCCATGTTCTCACCTCATTTTTCATTCTTGGGTGTGCAAGAAGGGGAGAGAGCGAGAGAGAGAGAGAGAGAGCGAGCAAGAGAGAGAGAGAGAGGCAATGTGCTTGTGTGTGCAAGTTCCTGTGATTTCCATGACCCTAATCTCCACATGCATGTTAGTATATGATCAATGTCTACCCCTCATAATTGTATGCACATTTTGTAAGGCCCCCTTTATGAGGAGAAGCCAAGCGTGCATTACCCAATTGATGGGAATCCCAACTTGAATGTTGGATGAAGGTCATATTGGACCATGTAAGATATTATAAGGAAAGGGAGTTACCAGGGTTCCCAATTGTGGGGTCCGGGGCAGCGGTGAGCAGCCCCGGCTGGGGGGTCCAAGGGGGCCAACGGGCCCCCTGGCTGGGGGGTCCCAGGGGGCCAGCGGGCCCCCTGGTGGGGGTCCGGGGGCAGCGCCCCCGGCGCGACGGTAAAGGGAATATTCCATGGAATATTCCCTATCGGAGTCAGAAAACATTTATATTTGTTAGGTCGGTTCAACCAGTCTAAGCCGTGTATGGCAATTACGCGGGCGGTGGCCGCCCACGCTCTGCCGCCCATGTATTGCCGTCCATGGTAGGCCACCCATGATCCTATATATACATGACTTCTGCACTACCTAAGACACCGAGTTGAGCCAGCATACCTCTACCTTGTATCTCCCTATCTAGAGTTGTCTAGATCACCATTTAAGCTCTACCTTGAGAGCGCACGGGTGGACAACGCCATCATCTTTGTACTTGTTGCTAGTAGAAAATTGTTGAGATTCTCCTATATCTGTTATCTTCTCTACTATTGCTCCTGTGTTATATTGCGTAACTATTGTCTTACATGGTATCAGAGCTGTAAGGTTCGAATAGCTTGAGAAGTATCATTATTTTAGCCTACTAGCAGACTAGAATATCAGTAGATTATTCGAGTGATTACATGATGGCTTCATCGTCGAACACTAGTCTTGGTGCTTCTGCTAATGTTAATGCTGCACCTATTCGAATTCGTCCACCTGCATTCACTGAAGGGAAGCTGGATGGAACCAACTATACACTCTGGAAGTTCAAAATTTCTGCAATTTTGGACTCCTATGAATTACTTGACACTGTCATGGGACCGATGGGATTGGATCCAGAGCCTATACCAGTTGAAGATCCAGCAAATTCAAGATTGATGATTCAGCCAGATCCAGATCTTCTACGAGCTTGGAAGAGGCGGAATGCTGATGCATTATGTGCGATTGTCACTAGTGTAAGTGATTCTGTGCTTACTTTAGTTCAACATACTACTAAAGCACATGAGGCTTGGGGCATATTGGCTCGACAATATGAGACCAAGAACCACACTAGGATACAGAATTTAGAAAATCAGTTGGCAAATGAAAAGCATTCTGATTCTGAAAAGGCTGAAGATTTTATCAAACGGATAAAGCATCTTCAAGATCAATTGGCTGCAGTTGGTGTTGTTATAACACCAGAAGAGCTGGCTCGAAGATCTGTACGTGTTCTTCCAGCAAAGTATGATGGATTAGTAACAGCCCTTAACACTCAGGTAAGGCCAACTCCTCTTACATTTGAAGAGTTTTGTGCGATGCTTTTAGAAGAAGAGATGCGGCTGAAGAATCGGCAAAGTACAACTGATGCTGCATTCTCAGCAAATGCAAAAGGTAAAGGCTCTTCTGAGGGATCAAAGAAGAAGCCAAAGAAGAAAAAGTTCACAGGAAGTTGCTCCTATTGTGAAAAGAAAGGCCATGCCATCAAGGATTGCAGAAAGAAGCAAGCTGATGAACGGAATGGGACTGTAAAATCATCATGGAAGAACAAAGAGTCTGCAAACAACACAGAGCTGGAACTTTGGGTAGCTATTGAAGAGGTATGTTCATCTGCTCAAGCTCGTGTTGATGAGCCATGGATTTTAGATAGTGGAGCTTCTCGCCATATGACCAGTAAGAAGGATTGGTATAGTTCCCTAATGCCTCTGCGGGAATCCATCAATGTAGTGGTGGGAAATGACTCCAAGTGTCCAGCCAAAGGAACTGGAACCATCTCTTTTATCACTTATCCAGGTGTTGAGAAAAAGTTATCCGATGTTCTCTACGTACCTACACTCAAAAGAAATTTGTTGTCAGTTTCTGCAATAACAGATCGTGGACTTGAAGTTCACTTCAATAAGAGTGGTGCAGAAATCATGGATTCATCAGGTAATGTTGTAGGTAAAGGGATACGACGGGATAACTTGTATGAGTTAAGTGCTTTAGCTGCTACAGAAGATAAAGATGTAAGCAGGTTATGGCACCAAAGATTTGGGCATCTCGGATTTGCAGTTTTGAAGGAGATGCAAGGAACAGGGATGGTTGCTCATTTGCCTGCATTTTCAGATTTGCAGGAACCTTGTGAAGCTTGTATGATGGGCAAGCAACAACGAAAGGCCTTTCCAAGAGAGACCAGCAATCGATCTCAAGCTCCTCTAGAGTTGGTACATGCTGATCTCTGCGGTAAAATGTCTACACCTGCTTTAGGAGGATCTTTCTACTTTTTGCTGTTAGTCGACGATTATAGTAGAAAGATGTGGGTTTATTTCATTCGAGAGAAGGCTGATGCTTTTGAAAAATTTAAAACGTGGCATAAGTATGTAGAAAATGAATCAGGAAGGAAACTGAAGAAATTTAGAACAGATAGAGGAGGTGAATTCTTGTCAACAGAATTCAACAATTACTGTAAGGATCATGGTGTGAAAAGGCAACTTACCACAGCTCATACACCTCAACAAAATGGCGTTGTTGAGCGCAGGAACAGGACAGTAGTTGAAATGGCTCGTTGTATGTTGAAGGCTCAAGACATGCCTGATTCATTCTGGGCAGAAGCAGTCAATACAGCAGTGTACATCCTCAATCGAAGCTACACAAAAGCACTAAAGGGGATGACTCCTCAAGAAGCATATTCTGGTAAAAAGCCTTCAGTTTTGCATTTCAGAATTTTTGGTTGTTTCTGTTATGCACATATTCCTAATTCAACAAGATCAAAGTTGGATTCAAAAAGCAAAAAGTGTGTCTTCCTAGGATATAGTGAAGAGTCTAAAGCATACAGGTTATGGGATCCTGAGGCAAGGAAGATTTTTGTCAGCCGAGATGTGGTGTTTGATGAACGACCACACTTAGTAGAAGATAAAGGTAAATCTACTATCTCATCAAACGGAGAAATATCTCACCTTGTGCCTATCAAAAGACAGGTTAAAGTTGAGGAGGAGGAAACATCTGATGGAGAAATTTCCTCAATAAAAAGCCAACCAGTTGTAGCTGCACAGCGTAAGCCACTACCAAAGTGGGCACAACAGCTCTTTGATGATCACAATCCACATGTAGATGTACCAGAATCATCATCGGATGGATTACGAAGATCAAAGAGAATAGAGGAGCAAAGAAGAGCCTCAGAACACATTGTTAACATGGCTCTAATGACAGATATCATGGGTTCGATAAAGGAACCTACCACCATTGAAGAAGCCATTGATGATCCAGATTGGAGAGCGGCAATGCAGTCTGAGTATGATAGTATACTCAAAAATGATACATGGGATTTAGTCGACTTGCCGCCAAAGAAGAAGGTAATAGGTACTAAATGGATTTGGAAAGCTAAGTATAAAGCTGATGGAACATTAGAAAAGTATAAGGCACGATTAGTTGCACAGGGTTTTTCACAGATTGAAGGATTTGATGTTCAAGAAACTTTTGCACCAACAGCACGCATGACAACTATTCGGACGGTACTTGCAGTAGCTGCACAAAAGTCTTGGCCTATTTTCCAGATGGATGTCAAATCTGCATTTTTGAATGGTCACCTCAAGGAGGAGGTATATGTATCTCAACCACCAGGTTTTGAGGTGCCCAATTCAGAAAATAAAGTTTGCAGGTTGAAGAAAGCTTTGTATGGACTTAAGCAAGCTCCACGGGCTTGGTACCAACGAATAGATCATTTTTTCAAAAATATGGGTTTTGAAAGAAGTACTTCTGATGCTAACTTGTATGTAACGAAAAGGGATAGCAAGCTAGTTGTTGTCATTGTATATGTAGATGATTTGATCATTACAGGAGATCATCAAGAACTCATCAATCAAACTCGAATCAGCTTGGGAACTGAGTTTGAAATGACAGACTTAGGTCTACTCCATTTTTGTCTGGGAATTGAAGTATGGCAAAGGAAGGATGGCATTTTCATCTCACAACAAAAATATTCCAAAGAAATTCTCAAGGCATTTGGAATGATGGACTGCAAACCAACTAGCACACCTATGGAGGTAAATCATAAGCTATCTATGGATGATAACATGCCTGATGTAGATGCTAAGAAGTATAGGAAGCTCGTTGGAAGTCTTATTTTTCTGTGCAACACTAGACCAGACATTTGCTATGCTGTTGGAGTGTTAAGCAGGTTTTCCAACAAACCTAAGGAGAGTCACTGGAATGCTGGAATGCGAATTCTAAGGTACATTGCAGGAACCTTGGATTTTGGTATTTTGTATACCACAGGTGATACACTCCAAGGATATTGTGATTCAGATTGGGCTGGAGATTGTGATTCTAGAAAATCAGTTTCTGGATATTGTTTCTCACTTGGTTCAGGAATATTTTCTTGGGTAAGTAGGAAGCAACCAACTCTCGCACTCTCCTCCACTGAAGCAGAGTACAAAGCAGCTTGTTTTGCTTCTTGTGAGGCAGTCTGGTTAAGGAGAATTCTTGCAGATCTAGGCTTTCCATCAAATATGCCAACTGTACTCAAGTGTGATAATCAAAGCTGTATGGCTATTGCAAAGAACCCAGTATTTCATGCTCGCACCAAGCACATAGAAGTACAGTACCATTACATTCATGAGCTAATTGAAGATGAAATTGTGGAGCTAGAATATTGCCCAACAGAGGCAAATTGTGCTGACATATTCACTAAAGCACTTGGAAGAGAGCAGCTCAACAAGCATCTTCAACAGATGGGCATAGGACCGAGACCTACTTGATTTATCATCGTTAAACATTGAGGGGGGGTGTTAGTATATGATCAATGTCTACCCCTCATAATTGTATGCACATTTTGTAAGGCCCCCTTTATGAGGAGAAGCCAAGCGTGCATTACCCAATTGATGGGAATCCCAACTTGAATGTTGGATGAAGGTCATATTGGACCATGTAAGATATTATAAGGAAAGGGAGTTACCAGGGTCCCCAATTGTGGGGTCCGGGGCAGCGGTGAGCAGCCCCGGCTGGGGGGTCCAAGGGGGCCAACGGGCCCCCTGGCTGGGGGGTCCCAGGGGGCCAGCGGGCCCCCTGGTGGGGGTCCGGGGGCAGCGCCCCCGGCGCGACGGTAAAGGGAATATTCCATGGAATATTCCCGATCGGAGTCAGAAAACATTTATATTTGTTAGGTCGGTTCAACCAGTCTAAGCCGTGTATGGCAATTACGCGGGCGGTGGCCGCCCACGCTCTGCCGCCCATGTATTGCCGTCCATGGCAGGCCACCCATGATCCTATATATACATGACTTCTGCACTACCTAAGACACCGAGTTGAGCCAGCATACCTCTACCTTGTATCTCCCTATCTAGAGTTGTCTAGATCACCATTTAAGCTCTACCTTGAGAGCGCACGGGTGGACAACGCCATCATCTTTGTACTTGTTGCTAGTAGAAAATTGTTGAGATTCTCCTATATCTGTTATCTTCTCTGCTATTGCTCCTGTGTTATATTGCGTAACTATTGTCTTACAATGCATGCCCTGGTGAAAATTGTGATTCTTTGAAAAATTCAAATTTTTTGAAAATCATTTCAAAAGAGAACATTATTTTGAGGTGAAGGTGAAGAAAGTTATACTTATCTTCCAATCACATACCAAGGTTACACAACCAAAACGATCATAGATTTAGGTGTAGATGTTGCAATTGCAACCACCTCCTTGTAGAGGCAATGGGGCAAACCTGCATTAAGATCAACTAGAATGAAGCTTCAAATGGCCGATTGCCATGTTGAAAGACCTCTAGGATGTCTAGAAGGGAGAACTCAAACCACTTGTGGTGTAGAGTTTGAGGAAACATTTTCTATATGTGACTCTAGCAAAAATGATGTCTTTGAAATGATCCTAGGAAGACCCTTCCTACGACAACTGCAAATAGGACAAGATTGCGGAACCAACTCCTTGTACTTGCAACACTTAGGGGTCACCACCAAGGTCAATCTAAAGGATTATACATTTAGATATGTACCACCCATAGAGTGGAATCCTATCCACAAGCAAAGATTCAATCTCGGAGAATTCTGAAAGTTCTTCTGATCCATCATGGATGCATGAAGATACTCACTTGTGGATGTGCGAAGTCATAGAGGAAGAGGAAAGATGCCTAAAAGCAAGAGAAGAAGGAACCCCCCTAGGAGATAGACTAGTTAGAGACCCAGCCTACACACCGATGATCTTTCCAGATGAGGAGTTCGAGCCTCATGGTATGGCAAAGATCTTAGCCACCATGGACATTGCTGTCAATGAAGAACAATGGAAACCTCATTGTGATGAGGAGGGTTATGATATTTCAGGGTTCATGTGTCAGCCCTTGCTATAAGAATGTGACCCTAGTGATGTCATAGAAGAGAAAGAGGATGACAATGATTTCGAGTCCATTGTGATGGATAGTTGCTTTAATTCAAAGGAGCACTATCTAGAAGACATAGGATTATTTACCCAAAAAGAAGAAGAACCTATCGCAAGCATCAAAACTATAAATTCAAAGGAAGGAAATGAAGGATTTCAAAAGAAAAAGAAAAGAAAAGTAAAACAAGAAGAGCAGGAATCAATGTTTGAAGTACCTGAGAATTTCAAGAAATATGAAGTTGAAGACCGAAATATTTTGGTATGAATGAACCAAAAAGATTGTTGTGACCATTGAAGAGAATGAAGCACAATGTACGTACATAGGAGAAGACCTAAGTGAAAAAGAAGAAATAGATCTTGTATCTTCATTAAGGGAATATAGGAATGTGTTTGCATGAAACTATAGAGACTTGAAGGAAGTAGATTGGAAAATTCTTTCTCATATGATTCTCATGATGAATGATGCCAATCCCACTAAGTACAAGCCCTACACATATAATGACACTTATGTAGCCAAAATAAAGAAAAAAATTGATAGATTGATTGAAGCTGGATTAATCTATGAGATTGAGCAACTAAATGGGTGTCCTCCATTGTAGTGGCACCCAAGAAGAATGGAAACTTGCAAGTGTGTATTAACCTTAAAAAAGTTAATGCTGCTACAATTAGAGATACCTATCCGCTTTGAATCACTGAACATTTATTGGAGTGTGTTGCGGGCAAGGAAGTGTATAGCTTCCTTGATGGCTTTTCAACCTACAACCAAGTATCTAGTGCCCCAGAAGGGTATTGTTTCTAAGAACGGAATATCAACAGATGAGAACAAAGTAAGAGCCATAACAGAGTTACCAAGACCAAGGAATGTTAAAGAGGTACAAGCCTTTATGGGCCATTAAGGATATTACCCTAGGTTTATCCACATGTATGCAATCATATCGAAGCCTCTTTATGCTCTATTGACAAATTTCAAGTGGAACGATGAATGTGAAAATTCCTTCAATCAATTGAAGAGAAGTTTATGCACAACACCAATGATGAGCACTCTTGATTGGAATAAACCATTTCACGTCCATGGTGGATGCATCCAATCACGCCGTCAGATGTGTGCGAGCACAACCCATAGGTGAACGAAATCTAGATTTGCCTATAGCATATGTTAGCAGACAACTAAATGTAGCTGAACAAAACTATACAAGAACCAAGCAAGAAGGCTTAGCCATGGTATATGCTGTGAAGAATTTTAGACACTATCTATTGGCAAACAAGTTCAAGTTTTTCACTGATCATTAAGCTTTATTATATTTGGTCAATAAACCTTGCAATACAGGATGCTTATTAAGATGGTTTCTCTTACTAATGGAATATGAACTTTGAAGTTGTTGTTAGGAAAGGTAGGACCCACCTCAGGGCGAATCACCTTTCTCGCATCACTTCAGGAGAGTCACTGCAATGAGTGTTTGATGAACTACCTAATGCTTATCAGCTCAATTTAGAAGTTGTTCCTAAATGGGAAAATAAGTTGGTACTAGTGCTAACCTTTGGACACCCAAATAAGAATGTGAGAACGAACAAAAGAGAAATTGTAAACTCACAAAGCTATGAAATATTGGTAAGAAGCATGTACAAACAAGATATAGAGGGTTTATTATCTTGTTGTGTCGAGGACGATGAGCATAATAGTTGGTTGCAAGAAGCCCACGAAGGAATGCTAGGAAATCACTATTCTAAACAACGAACATTGCAGAATCTAAAAAGTTTAGGAGTGTAGTGGCCTAGCATGGATAGAGAAATACATAAGTGGATTAAGAATTGTCTAGCATGTCAAATGAGACCCCTAGTGGAGCATGCGAGTCTTTATCACGTATCGTTAATTCTAGACTGGAGTGCTCCATTGGTAGAATTTATGAGATCAAGAACACTACCTAGGGAGGGTAGTCTAGCAAGAAAACAAAGCGTGGAGCAAGAGGCTCAGGAGCATGCCTTAAAAGGAGACAACCTATATTGAAAAGGCAAGGATGGTTACTTAAGACTGTGCGTTCATGAATTAGTCTATTTGAAAATCTTAGAAGTTGCACATAGTGGTGTTGCAAGTGGACACTTTGGACGTGACCGAGTAATTAAGAACATTGTATTCTGAGAACTTTGGTGGCCCACTCTTCATATGGATGCACATACCTATGTGAAGAAATGTGATACATGCCAATGTGCACAATATCTGATCAAAAGAGACAAGATGCATTTGAGACCAATGATGGAAGGAAGTGCATTCTTGAAGTGGGTTATAAAATTTGTCAGTCCTATTAACCCCCCAGCTAGAAACTCCCATGTAGAATACATTATTGTAGCCACAAATTAGCTTACAAAGTGGGTGGAAGTAAAATCCACCACAAAGAACGATGCTCAAACAAAGACTAAGTTCTTATTTGAGAATGTGTTCACCAAATGCGGGTTACCAATAGAGTTAGTAAGTGATAGAGGCACACACTTCTTGAATCAAGTCATTGAAAATATTCTCCAAGAATTCTTGGTGATACATAAGAAGTGTGCCCCCTATCATCCACAAGCTAACAGACAAGTGGAGAGCACCAATGAGATCCTCTATAAAATATTGACAAAAGTACTAAATAATAAATGCTATGATTGGGATAAACAAGTTCATCATGCTGTTTGGGCTTACCGAGTTTCCTATAAAATGGTACTCAATGCCACCCCATTTCAGATGGTCTTTGGACAAAATGCTATGCTACCATTAGGTTTCCTAATCCCAGCTTTAAAAGTAGCACAAGCGTATGAGTGGAATGGACACGAGTTGTCCTCTAGGATCTTTGATCTACTAGCGGTGTGGTTCGATTGGCCACTCTTGAAGGTGATATCTTACCAAGCTATATAAATGGATGTCGAGTCAAGCTATATCAAGAACCTCTTATAGAGGATATGCTACGAAGACTCAAAACTCCTGAGAAGCGAAAAGAAGAAGAGTCAAGGGTTAGAGAAGAAGCACCAGTAGAGGCTAGAGAGTGCATTAGACTAAATACATCAAGGAGACAAGGCTTCAATGTTGATCCCAATGCCCCTACATATCACATGGCCATGTTCCAAACGTCAGGTGCAATGACTCCCAGAATAACTGACCGACCTCCCTTTTTGGCAGTAGAGGTAGGACAAGGAAAGAGTGTAAGGATTGTGAGAGCCTTCATTGACTCAGGTGCAACAACTACTATAGTTAGATTCTCATACTGCCAATCTACAATTGAACATCAATCCCATGGAAGCCTATCTCATAGGACTGGGAGGTGTTGAAGCCCCTTGTTTGGGTGAGGTGGAGCTTCCCATCTACTATCAAGATGTCCCAATAAAAGTCAAAATGCTAGTATGTCAAGATGAGGACCTTATGGAACCACTTCTTTTGGGACAAGATTGGATTTATGACCATGCAGTCAAATTAGACCTCCGAAGTGGACTTCTCCAAGTTTGGGTATGTGAGCAATGTATTACATTATAATTCCAGAACTGCATGCTCACAAATCCAGGTGTCACACATTCTCGTAGTTCTTGTAATACTAATATTCGAGAAGAGGATGTTTTATGTGTCAATAGCTCAATGCAGCCAATGCACTCAATCATTGAAGAACAAGCTCAAAGGTGAGTGGATCTCTCTTCTTTTTTAAGGACTAATGCAGCCACAATAGTTGCACCACAAAGGCAAGCACAATAGTTCAACAAAACTGCTATATCTAACAAAAAGACAACATTCAAGAAGAGAGTAGTTCCGGTCATGAAGTAACTCTGGGTATGAAAGGGAGAGCAATCAACCACACTATTGCAGTCAAACTCATTACTAAAGAATCAACGACGGAAGCCAAGCCAACAAGTACGAGAACAACGAAGATCTCGATCTGAAAGAGTTCTTTAGATTTGGGTACCAGAAAGATCAATGAAGGTGACCACAATAACACAAAAATTCGGGTGACTAAGGAATTATCTGTAGTTCAACAAGGAGAATCGCATATGTGGGTACCCAAGGCACTCTTACATGCACAAAAGCCTATGATTTCACTCACATGAAAAGCCCCAACAACGAGACCAAGGAGAAACAAGAGTCATAACCAATCATAGAGTTTAAAAGAAGATCAACTCATCTATTCGGCAATGGTAAGAAGACATTTACCAAGGATATGGGTATGGAAGCCAAAAGCACTAGTATCCCACATAGAACCAAACAACCAACCACATGGGCTGACAAATTCAAGAAATCATTCATAGATGAAGAAGCCAAAGGTGATCTCTATGTAGCCAAACACTATTTTCAAGTGGAACCCTATAAGGAGGAATGGATGTTCATCATTTCGAGATCCAACAAACACCGCTCAACAAAGGCTCCATCCACATCGGCAAGAGCATTCAAAGCCTCGACCTGCAACAACCATGTACCTTTGGCATAACCTTTGTTGATATATTTAGGTAGTGATATGTGTGAACACTCTAGGACCATCAGGGCACTTTTTTCGCTCTTTAGGAGGTTGTTTTCCCCCGGCTTGTATATACGCATATCGCCCTAATGGGCAACTTATCTTTGTACATTCTCTAGTAATACATTCAATATTGTGAGTTTTGCTAAAAGCTTCTTCTCCTTCCTTGTGCTATTCATATGCTTCTGCAGACGTCTAACTCCAACAATTGGTATCACAATATGTCGCTGCTTTATCTAGGGCATCGCCTACACCTCTCCGTTTGTAGTCTCAGATTCGCATGAAATTTGGTGAGCATACTTAGGGTGTGTGAGAGATAAAAACGGGTTTGCTTTGTGGTGCCAAAATCGCGATTTCAGCTCATTTGGGCATCCGAACACACTATCATAGTGCTTGTGTAGGCTATTTCATCTTTTTGTGCCAAAGGTATATACCTATTTCCGTTCGCTAGTATAAGCGTCTCGAAGTTTACTATAGGTTTAGCAGAACTGATGTGGGCAATTCCGTTCAACTTTTTGAGATATAGTCAATTTTCTACATCAAGGTATTTTAGATACTGGTGATGGCTGAAAGCAATGATGTATTTCATATGTTGGCTGTTGAGAATAAGTTGGATGGTACAAACTACCGGTTGTGGGCTTATATGATGCGACATGTATTGCTTTCAAGAGGACTGTGGAACATTGTGGAGGGTGTTGACAAACGTCCTATTACACCTACAAGTGTTACAACTGCAAGTACTGAAGCTGATGCAGAAGGTGTCGAAGATGAAGATATTCTACATATTCCTATTCCTGCTCTAGTTCCTATTGCACCTACTACAAAGCAAATTTGTTGGGATGGCAGAGATGCCCAGGCACAAGCATTGATAGCTTTATGTGTCAAACATGCCATTATTCCTCACATTCGCTCTTGCACAAATTTAGCTCAGGATGCTTGGGATACACTTACCTCATTGTACCAAGCTAGGACTGAGGCTCGTGTTGCCTACCTTTGAAAATAGTTGGAGAGTGAGCACATAAATGAAGGTGATTTTATGGACAATTTTCTAACAAAGATCAAAGACTTGAAGGAACAATCGATTTCTACTGATGAGGTTATATTCGATAGCTCACTTGTGCAGACCATTCTGAATGGTCTTCCTATTTCATATCAAAGTTTTGCTTCTACTCTTCGGTTGATGATGAATGGTAATCCAAATGCCTTGTCATTTCAGGAGTTAGTCTCTGTTCTCTTGCAGGAAGATCAGTCGAGGTAGAACAGGTCCATTATGCATGTTGCAGATCAAGCTTTCTTGGCTAATCAAAAGGGCGAAGGAAAATGGAGCTCTTCAACTAATGAGTAGAAATATGCTAATTCTACACAATCGAAGAGGGAAGACAACCATGAAAAGAAATCAGAAAAGTAGAAATTATCTTGCAAGTTCTCTAAAGGAAATGATCATATAATAAAGAACTGTCCAAAATTGGACGCTAAAGAGGCAAAGAAGAAAGAGGTTGGAATGGTTATTGCAAAAGCCTCTACACCAAAAACAAAGTCTACTAATCTTGTGCAGGAAGAAGAATGGGCATTTACTACTATTTGCAATTTTGACCAATCTTCTCGTAAGTAGTGCATGTCTGTAGTAGACTCAGATGTTCGATACTTTGAGAGTGTTGCGACCAAACATATTACCTCGCAGCGCAGTTTCTTCTCTTCACTCAAGCCTGCCCCTATAGGAAATACTATTACATGCTCCAACAACTCCTCTTATCCTATTATGGGAATTGGTAGGATCATTTTGACTACTACTGATGGTAGTTCTTTCACTTTATTAGATGCTTTGTTTGTGCCAAGGTTTAAGAAAAAATCTGTTATCACTTTCTGCATTAGCCAAGATTATGGCTTCGTTGTGAAATTTGTTGATGACAGATGTACAGTTCATGATCTATCAAATGGCGATGTGATTATTGCTTCTGGTATTTTATGTTCTGGGTTGTATAAGCGCATAGACTATGAAAGATCTATAAATGATTTGGCATGTGGAGTACATAATTCTCATGCTAAGTCACATGCAAAGCTTTTGCATGCACGCTTTGGTCATCTGAATTTTGCTAGTTTGCTACGCTTGTAGAAATCTAAAATGGTGTCGTCTTTGCCCAAACTTGAGGCACCCAAAAAACATGTTTGTAAAGGCTCTATTTTGGGCAAAATGGAGTGTTCTTTGTTTCCAAAAGATGTCTTAGTTCAGGCTACTCAAAAATTGCAGTTTGTACATAGCAATGTCTGTGGTCCTATGTAGACACCTTCTTTTGGAAATTATCTCTACTTCATGACTTTCATCAATGATTTTTCCAGGCATGCATGGGTATATCCATTGAAGGAAAAGTCCGAAGTGTTCATGGTCTTCAAACAGTTTTTGATTTTGGTTGAAACTTTGTTATCATGTAAAATGGGCACCCTCCCTTGTGATCGAGTGGGGGAATATATGTCTTATGATTTTAATGCATTTCTGGCTGAACATGCGATAAAACACCAGTTTAAACTTCCGTATACACCTCAAAAGAATTGAGTTGCTGAACAAAAGGACATGTCACTCATGGAGATGGCGAGGTGTATGGTCAAGAGTCAGGCTATACCACATAGTTTCGGGCTTGAGGTTGTCATGTGTGCAACATATGTACTTAACAGGTGTCCCACTAAAGCACTACAGTCTATCACTCCACATGAGGCTTGGAATGATCGCAAGCCATCTGTTCCTCATCTAGGTGTTTTTGGTTGTTTGGCATATGCATTAGTGCTTGAACAACTTCGTAGAAATTCGGATGATAAAGCAGTAAAATGTATTTTTGTTGGGTATAGTTTTGTCATCCATAGACTAAATGCATTCTTGTTAGCCGTCATGTTTTTTTTGTGGAAGATGCTATTCAGCCATTGCTTTCATGTACTAAGGAGACATCTGTTAGCTCCAAAGACATGTATGATACTTTGCTGCCTCTTTTTACAAGTGGACAGTCTAGTGTTGGTCCTAATCAGGATACTTTTGAGCCTTTGCAAGTTTCATGTGATGATGCAAATCATCGCATTTCTGATGCAGATTTACATAATGCACTTGTTGATGAGAGAGCTGACATTGAGGAGGAAAAAACTATGCGAGAATGGCTAGTGTAGACTTTGTGTGACAACAAATTAGATGTACCTCTGTCATATCTTACTCGATCAAGCTCTCATAGTGCCTCTTTTGCATCGGATTTCTATGCTATGGCTCCATCTAGTCTCTATGATGAGAGTGATCCTGTTTCATTTGACGAAACACAAAATTCAAAAAATTGGATGGCTGCTATGTAATCTGAATATGATTCTATAATGAAGAAGGGTACTTGGTCTTTATGTGACTTGCCTCCTGGCAAGAAGGCCATTGGCACTAGGTGGGTTTACAAGCTGAAGCATAAACTTTATGGAACAGTTGATAGGTACAAGGCTAGGCTTGTTGGAAAGGGTTATGCACACGAAAGAGGCATTGATTTTGATGAGACCTTTGCACCTACATGTTGTATGACTACTATTAGAAGCATGTGTGCACTTGCAGCCCATCATGAATGGAATGTACATCAGTTGGACATTAAAAATGCATTTCTGAATGTTGACTTCCATGAAAAAGTGTATGTTTTGAAGCCTTGTGGCTTTATGTAAAAAGGGAATGAAAACTAGGTGTGCAGGTAAAAGAAGGCATTATATGGTTTAAAGAAAGCACCATGTGCTTGGTATGAGAAGATACATGCCTATGTAATTGCACATGGTTTTGAGGGCGTTCCAACTCAAAGCACCTTTTATGTTAAGCATGCTAATGATATGCTTCTGATCATTGTTGTCTATCTTGATGACATGCTGCTAATTGGTCCTATTGAGAAGCATATTGCTGATTTTGAGGCTCATTTGCATGCCTCATTTAAGATGTCTGATTTGGGTCATTTGCATCACTATTTGGGCATTTACTTTATGCAAGTTCATGGTGGAATGGCTTTGTGTCAAACGAAATATATTGACACATTATCGCAGCATTTTGGCCTTGAAGACTGTAAGCCTATTGCCACTCCTATGGAGATAGGTTTACGATTGAGTCTTCATGATGCAGGAGTTGCATTTGATGCTCTCCTTTATTAGTAGGCTGTTGGATGCCTAATTTACTTATGCATTACTCAACCAGATATTCTGTTTGCTGTCTCACAGATTAGCACGTTTATGCATTGCCTAGGAGTCACGCATTGACATGCGGTTAAGCGCATCTTTCGCTACTTGAGTAATACCTGGCTACTTGGTTTGTTTTATTACAAGGGGGGATCACTAGCACCAAATTTGCATGCTTTTTTTTACTCTGATTCGGCTGGTTGCTATGACACTTGGGTGTCCACTAGTGGCTTTTTCTTCATGATTGGTAGCTCATGTATATCTTGGTTGAGCAAGAAGTAGCCTATTGTGGCCACTTCCAGTTATGAGGGTGAGTATAGGGAAGCTTTCACAACGATTGTTGAGTGTGTGTGGCTCAGATGCCTTATGACTGATTTGGGTATTGGTCAGTCTTCTGCCACCACCATCTTCACTGACAGTCAGAGTGCATTGGCAGTTGCGAGGAACCCTGTGCTCCATGCTCGCACTAAGCACATTGAGATGCATTATCCTTATGTCAAGGAGAGGTTCTCTACGGGGGAGATCATCTTGGCATATGTGCCCACGCAGGAGAACATTTCAGAACTTTTCACAAAGGCTCTGCCTAGGGAGAAGTTTGAAGCTTTCCGCAAAGCTTTGGGCTTACTTCCTTTTGTGGAGTGATTTCCACATAGCTTGGCACTTCCTTATACATGAGTGCCAGCTACTTGTTCATCACATCACTCCCACGGGGGATTTGTTGATATATTTAGGTAGTAATGTGTGTGAACATTCTAGGACCGCTGGGCACTTTTTTCCTCTTTAGGAGGTGTTTTCCCCGAGCTTGTATATATGCCTATTGCCCTAATGGGATACTTATCTTTGTAAATTCTCTAGTAATACATTCAGTATTGTGTGTTGTGCTAAAAGCTTCTTTGTCTTCCTTGTGATGTTCACGTGCTTCCATAGACATCTAACTCCAACAACCTTGTCTTTTGCACAATTTAGGTCATGCATTTCCAAAGTATGCATTCATATAGGGCTACATTACATGGCCAGGCATAGAAACATTTGAGAATTCTAGGTGCATGAGACACATTTGATGTATGTAGATTATTTTATTGATACTAACATCTTTTTCCTTGTTTGGTGACATTGTTAAAAAAAAGAAGGAGAGGCGGAGAGAGCTAGTTCCCAGTTTTAGCTCATGGAACATGAATGTGTCATCCTTAGTTGAAGGTGGAATCGTTGATGATTGGGCATTTATTAGTTTGGATAGAAGTGTGTCTCAGGTAGCAGACGATATTATTGTTGCCTTATCTGGGAGATGTCTAGAATGTAATAAAGTGATAGTTAGAAGAGAGTTGAACCACAACCTTGACAGATAGGAGATGGTTAAACTACACCCTAAGAGAGAGGATTAGGAAGTAATCCTCAACCATGGCTTTTGGGGCAAGTGGTTAGCCCATCACATTCCTAACCAAGAGGTTGTGAGTTCAATTGCTTACATAGAACTTCGCATGAACATGGCATCCACAACAATTGTTCCCCCTTACCTTGGTAGGAGGGAAGAGCTTGAAAGTCTACAACTTGAGAGATTCTTATCTATTGTATGTAAGAGAGCATCAAAGGAGATATCTGCAAAAGGTAGTTTTGGTACCTTGCAAATCTTTGTATGTACACTAGGTGAGAAGAATCCTGCTTATGTTGAGCTAAAGAGACTATGGGAGACTAAGATTGGTGTAGTTACCCAATGTTGTTTGTCAAGGAATATATAGAAATTCAATTGTCAGTATTTGCAAATGTTGCTTTGAAGAAAGGTGTCAGGACCAAACACAAAAAGAATTTCATCAGTAGATCATAAACAAGGACATTCATTGACAATGAAAGACTAGCCGATGGTCCATCACAAGGATGGGTCTACAACATGAAGAGATAAACATCGATTCAAAATTCACAATGGTAAGAATATTTACTTTGGAAACACCATAACCATGATAGATTAGGAAACCTCTTCATCAGCATACCCTTGAGTGCTTAGCTCAAGACCTCCAGTTTTTGCACCATACTTCTTCCAATGCATTTTCCTAGTAAGCATGCATAGGGCCATATTACAAGGCCATGCAAGAGGCACATATGTTCTTCAACCCTTTCGCTAACACACTTACCCAACATTCACTATTGGTTATAAGTACTTGACATGACTACTATGAACATCACCTTTGGAAGATCTAGAGGAAATCAGGGGGACAACATCAATAACTAGGAAGTGATTTGAAGCCAGCATTTACTCCAAGTCAACCTTGACAACCTCTTCTTGAGCAACTAGTACTTTTTGCAAGCTCACAATGATACATTCTTGCTAGAATTCAAGGAAGACACACATACAAAGGATGGAAACTACCTCTCAAAGCACTATATAGAACAACCCTTACAACAAGGGTTTGTCAAGGATGACAAACTGGAGAGGGGGGAGTGTTATCACTCAAGGTCAGGAACGAGGTGCAAGAACATGTCAAAGAAGTGGACACACAAGAAGAGGAGCAAGCAGGGAGCTCCAAGAAGCACACATCAAATTTTCAAAATAAATCCCTATAAAACCAGTGATTTTTATCACTAAAAACCATTCCAAATATCTTTTCTCATTTTTGCAACTCCATTTTGTTCAAGCTGAATAGTCCTCAAGCTTAATGAGTATTATAAGTAGCTGCCTATCAATTTTCATATTTTTTAGAGTCCCTTTGAGCCCTCAAATATTCCATGGAACCTTATTTTTAACTAGGCCGGACACTGGGTCTGGATAGGGCCAAAGCTGGTCAAACAACTATAAGAAGAGCTAGAGAGCTCAGTTTTGAGGTTAGACGGTTAGAGAGTTGGCATGTTAGAGATTTGAGGTTTTGTAAGAGAATTCCTTTGCAATAGAAAGTTTTCCATTGTTCCTCTCTTTGCTCTTATCATGTGCACATGTGTCTGTATGTGTGTGCATGCTTGTGTGCTTTCACTCACACACTTGTGCCTTCACTCGCTCGTGGTCTTCATACCAGTCCTCACGTCTCCATGGATTGACAAGTAAAGGAAGTGGTGCTTATGCTTGAGCTACACAACCTATCTAAGAACACCTTGTATATCAAGCATGAGAATGATGTACTTCTAATCAATGTTATGTATGTTGATGACATGCTGCTCAATGGTCATAATGAGAAGCATATTTCTAAATTTAAGGCAGATTTGCATGCATCTTTTGAGATGTGATGTTTAGGGCATTCATATCATTACTTGGGCATTTAGTTTATGCGACTTTATGGAGGACGAACTTTGTGCCAAAGGAAATATAGTAACATATTATTGCTACAATGCTAGCCATGAAAACTGCAAACCTATTGCCACTTCTATGAAAACATGTTTATGACTGAATTTTCATGATGATGGAAATACATTTGATGTTGTCCTCTATGTGTAGGTTGTTGGATGTTGATTTACTATGCATAACTCGGCCTAATACTTAGTTTGCTCTATCTGAGATAAGGAGGTTTATGCATTGCCTAGGTGTCAAGCATTGGCTTGTGGTTAAGCGCATCTTCCACTACTTGAGTGGTACCTAGCTACTTCAACTATTTTATGCTAAGGGGGATCACTATTGGTATGTTTACATTTCTTTTTTTTGACTCAGACTAGGAAGGTTGCTATGACACTTGTTTTTTTGCTAGTGATTTTAGCTTCGTGCTTGGTAGCTCGTGCATATCTTGGTTGAGCAAGAAAGAACCTTCTATGGCCGCTTCTAGTTATAAGGTTGAGCATAGCACAACTTTCAAATTGACTATTGAGTGTGAGTGGCTCAGATTCCTTTTGGATGATTTAGCTATTGATGAGTCTTTTGCCACCACTATCTTTGATGGTAGTGAGAGCACATTGATAGTTGCAAGGAACTCTCTATTCCATTATTGCACAAATCACATTGAGGTTCACTATCATTATGTTAGTGAGAGGTTCTCTTTTGAATATATCAATTTGGCATATGTGCCCACACAAGAAAACGTTGTTGGCCTTTTCACAGAAAGGCTCTACCTAGGGAGAATTTTAAACTTTCCGCAAGCTTTGGGCTTACTTCCTTTTGGGGATTGATCTTTTTCCAATTTTATTGACATTTACTTATACATGAGTGTCAAATCCTTGTTCAATGCATCATTCCTAGGGGATTTGTTGATACACTTAAGTGGTGATGTGTGTGAACAAACTTAGAACTGCGTGGGGAGTTCTTTCCCTCTTTAGGAGGTTTATTTCCTTGGCTTGTATATACACCTATAACCCTAACAAGTCACTCATCTTTGTACATTCACTTGGTAATAAATTCACTATTCAATGTTGTACATGCTCCAAGATTCTTCTTCTTGTTCTTCCTTTTGTTGTTCATGTGCTCTAACAGACCTCAAACACCAACATCCCAACCATACATTATATCTCACAATCGTTGAAATGCATATGAGTGAACTTGAAACTTCAATACAAGAAAGGGATGACGGAGAAAGAAGGTTTTCATCATTCATCTAAAATTGTTTGAAAATAACACCAAATCAATGTTTTCCAAAATAAATGTTCTAGAATTCCTAATCCACTCACAATTCACAATTCAAAGAAAAAAATTCTGGAACGTTGTTCAGATGATTGAAAGCTAGATAACCACTTACGGCAAAAATCTATGAAAGTAGTTTGTATGACAGAACTGTGGAGATTTTCAAAATGCCTTTCATTCTGCCTAGGATGTGTTTTGAGATCCAATACAGCCAGTTCATTTTTCGAGTGGATAACCCGTACATTTCTTTCAAACTCGTGTTTTAGAGCATGATACGAGATGCATTTGTTCTAAAATGTCACATGGTATCTCCACTTCAAGAATGAAGGGGTTGTATTTCATGTAAAACTCAACCTAGGCAAATAAGACATGTTTCTGTATGTTTTTTCTCTTGGATTACTTACTTTTACGAGATTGCGTGAGCAAGATAAGGTAGATTTGATCGTCCAAACAACTATGTAGATGAAACGTTTTCCGAATTCTAAGCCAGAGAGGAACTTTTAGACCATTGAGTATTGAGAAGCTTGAGTTAATGTGCGCTTTTGGTATGAGAGAGCAATGAGGACGAACAAATGATGAAATATAAAATGGCCATACTAAATTTATCTTTGATTCTTTGTTATAAACCGTTTAATATGATCATCATATTTAATGCATGACCATGTTCTGGACATAAGTTTATGTCTAAGGGTTTTGTAATGCTCTTACCTATGAACTGATCAATCAATTTTGGATGACTAATGTGATCTCTCGAAGACACTAGAGGTGACACATGATTGAACAATGGAAGGAAATTGTCATGGATAGATGCAAAGGGAAAAGAATTCTATATCTATTGATTAAAATGACAAGGCTCCCACTTTCCTTTACATTGGGTTATGGAACAGAGAGAAATATAATGATTAAAAAATATATGTGTATATTTATACAAGGGTCAGCAATATATAAGAAACTACATATCGTCCATTTTAAATTATCTACATGAACGTAAGAAACAAAAAACAAAAATCATTTTATTATTGTTTGACTTATAGGGCATTTTTTTTAGTAGTGGTATTTAAGGTGCCTTTTAACCCTTTATTTTACATATTCTTTAGTTATGCATATACCTCTCAGGAAAATCTATTTTGAAGGTCTAGTAATTTATGTTTATCACAAGAAAAGAATAACCATGCCGAGGAAATAAATCATTTCTTTACAAGAAGATGACATCTTGAGTAAGTTTAGAGGCCTTTTTCTATACTAACCCATCAATGTCTAAGGTTTGTGAAACTCTTGATTTTCCGTTGTGGATATTTTTCAACCCAAATTCTTATTACCTCTAGCTCATGGTTACTAATATGAGAAACATCATTTGAAGAAAACGGCTTAAGGCCTTGGCCTTTACTTTGTGGATTTCTATCCATTTTACAGTCTGTTACATTTTGAATTAATCCAGGACATGAAAAACATAAAAGTATACTGCTTCTTGACCCATAAGCTATCAATGTATGATTAGGAATTTATGCTTTTGACTTTATATTAGGAGGTATTATTCTTGTTCAGGTTTAACCTAATGAATTTTATCTCTCTTCCGTGACCAATAAGGCATATATACGTGATGAGATTCATTTAAATGCATACATAACGTATGCCACAAACATACAAATCTTAGGTTAAAAATTCTTAGTATGATAAGGTTCAAAACTTCAAGCCTTCCTTAAAGTGTACATGTAATTCATACTTGGAAGTTCCTTTTATGCATGAGTGTTCATCCAACACACGCTTGTAATCAACATTCTTTTTTCATGCCATGCGATAATGAACGTTCTATCTTAACCTCTCTAATAATCTTCATGTGATGAGATCTATTCCATGCGAATGGAGAACCTTTTGTTATTCATAAACTCTTTAAGCTCATTAGTTAAATGATGTAAATCATCACCCATCCTATGTTCTTGGACTTCACTTGGTTCACTTCACACCCGTTTCTAAAATCATTAATGTAGCATGGGAAATCGTAGAAATGTGAAAAACCATGGGAAATCTAAGTGTAAAAAAAAACAAGTTATAATAGCACTTATCGCCCTTATAGCTTCATCCATCCTTTCTTCCCTTTCATGAAGATACCTACCCATTTGGATAGTTCGAAATTGAGTTTGAGAAGCTTGGTTCAAATTCCATCTTTCTCAAAACTCCTTTGCCCTTCCTTTCGCATCTTCATATGTTCTTTTACTCCCAAATATATACCTATTCTTATAAAAAATTATAAGGATTCCCCTACGTTACTGATATATTTTTTCCGGGCACAAGCATTTACATGTATTCTCTTTATACTTACGATATAACGCGATAGCTAGGTAAAGGAATTATCTAATGAATTTCATAGTCATATAAAAACCAAAAGGAAAAAAAAGAAGTCTACATAGCTTAAATCGAAATTTTCTAGAATTCATTATGATGAAAGTACTCTATTGACTATTGGATCATACAACCTTTGTATCACTTTGTGTATCACATTCACTATGTACTCAAAAAGTTACAAGTGGAAGAAAGACTCCTCAACTTCAATCAACGCTTTAATACTTTTCTTTCTACTTTTTGAGTTTTGAACTGAAGATGCCACTCCTTGCGTTCAAGTGGCATGCCTCTATCCTTTCTTCATCCTGTTAGAGCATTTCTCCTTTATGGTCCTTCAAGAGAGTGCATATCCTTGCATCCTCTTCTTAATTTTCTCAAAACGAGGTAAAAACAAGGTTAATCTCGTTGTATGTAGCCTTCCAAACCCATGATTTATACAACACGTACCACAATTCCACATTGGTTTTAAGTTAAGGTTTGATGTCCTAAAACATTCAATGCCTTTTTCTTTCATTCAAATTTAAGGTCAAAAGCTTGAACTAGAAACCAAATAGCGTTTTAGTTTCTAAGTGCATGAACCTTTGTGGTACATGGAACCTTGATCCAAGTTTCGAATATTCGTTGGAGACGTTAAGCAAAAGCATTGTTGATTTCTTCTTTGATCTTCAATCTATGTCTCCTCTAAGTTGAATACAGTTGTTAGCTTAAATCCTCAACTCTTTGTGTATCCTTCGATCCTTTCAACTATTTTGTATGTCCACTTTAAGACATTTTTCAAAACGAAATCCTTCTTGAACCCCGCAAATCTAAGATGTTAACTTTTTGGGCTCGTAATTGAGTCAAGAGTTTACTCTTACTCCTTTGGTAAAGTTTTTAGTAGTTCAAATACATATCATTTGATTGCTCATGTTCCAAGTACGACCGTTTTTTTCAATCAAACATATCCCAAATCTTCAAGAGCACTTTATTGATTGATACACTTTCTGGTTGTACCATCAAAAGGGCTTAGATACAAATGTTTGTTGTTTAGGTCTAACTTGTGAACAACTTGAGACAAATCTACTTTCCCTTTACTAGAATCCTTTGTTCTTCAAAGGACCTTTTCTTCCTAAACATTTCATAATTCTTAAAAGGATCCTATCTAGTTTGGATGACTTTTTTCACTTCCATGTTTGACTTTTAGGGTAACTCTAAACCCTCTTGAAATGAGGTGAAGAATAAAAGATACCCATAATCTCTAATTACAATGTCCTATAGCATCTTTCCTTCATTCCAGCAGATGTAAGATTTGGTGTCCTATACCACCGTACAAACATCCAAATTAGATGTGAGGATGGTATTAAATCGAATGTCCAAAATAAAATCTATTGTCTAGATTTGAGTGATTCGAATGAATTGCATCCACTCGAGTTGAACTATCTTACTTATTATTTCAACTCCTCAAACAACTGTCACTTCAATGTTTTTTCCTTAGATCAACTATGTTCATTTTATTTATAGGAACTAAGAAAACAACATTTATCCGTAAACCTTACTAAGCATCTATGCTTCTTTACATGGAAATGTATTAGGTTCGATAATTTCTAGGGATTACTAATTCATTATAGGAACTTCTTGAGAATAGGGAACCCATGGCAGAGTATTTTGGATAGCTTGAAGGGCCTAAGCTTACATTGATCCGTTGCTAAGAGTATCTTCATTAAAGAAGGCAAAATATTACAATTAAGTTACTATTTTTTGGATCTCATCATCTTTTTAAAATCTCATCACTGAATTAAAGTCTCATTTTGGTCATTATTTATTTCTTGATTCTGAAATATAGGTAAGGAATATGAATCTTTGGACCCCATAGGAATACTTTGAAAAACCTTGTAAATTTCATTACCTATAAGTTAAGTCATGCCTTAGCTAGTGATTAACTAAATATTTTTTTACATTTAGCCTTTTGATGGTTTTGGAAAATAACGTTACAATGACATAGATATAATCCTAAGCCATTGAAGATCAACTACTTTCTTTTTTCATGTATTATCCAATACATTTAAAAAACAAAAGTTTCTTTGAAGGTGAATCTTTGGATTAGGCATGTATGCACCTTCTATTCACGGCATGAGAACTAATGAATATCAATAATTACCAGATTCTTCTTAGATTTTTACTTCATGAATTTCTTTCCAAAGGTGCCTTTGGTCGTTCTTAGTTCATTATATTTCCTTTCCTACTTGAAATTCTAAAATTTCTCAACTACTTACCAAGTACCTTGTTTACTACTTCAACATATCTGAAAATTTATTTCAAGCTTTTGTCACAATAGGCATATCAATTTTGAAGAAACTTTAAAACTTTCCTGACTTTCTTATGCTGCTAGATTATATGTTTTCTTACTTTACTATGAAAAAATGAGAGATTAAAGAAATTGAGCCAATTAAAAGTCTTAGACTACATGAGTATGAGTGAAATGCACTTCAAACCAGCTATGATTACCCTAAACAATCATCTTTAAAATCATTTCAAATTTCATCATTTAAGTATTTTGCATACTTAAAGTAAGGACTAGTTATTATAGGTTTACTAAATCTATGTATACATGACCTTGGTTTAATGTGTTTTTAAGAAAGTATTTTAAGCGCTTCCTAAGTCTATAAGATACCTAGATTAGTCACATTGTTTTCTTAAGACTATTTGTTGTATACATCAATGCGTAGTCTAGTTCATGTATACACTCATATGTTAGAAAATTACTTTTTTTCGATTCAGATGGTACGAAAATCCTTGACTTCATGATTATCAGTTGCAATGCGAAATCCAAGTATATCGAACACTTTAAACGAAACTTTCTAATTTCTTAGCAGTTAAGTTTCTATCTTTATTTTCTTACTTAATCCCAATGTACTAAGGAAGAAATCTTTGATCCTTTATTGAAATTATACACTAACTATTTTGAATATCATGATGGGAAGGATATGGAAGTTACTTGGATTTCAGAATCTAATTGTGAGAGCTATTCAAATATTTCGATTTGCTTCTTTGCAAATTTCTTGCTTGAGATCAAAAGTAAGCTGACTATTGAAAGCCACGTTCACTTAATTATTTTCATAACTTTAGAAAACAGAAGAGAATCCTTTTTAGTTAAATTCATTTGCTTGATGTGATTGCCTGTATTTGCATGTTTGTGAATGCAATAGTGATATAAAACCATCGTCTGCTTTAAACACTATTAGCATTCATCCACTTCATGTACCTCTTTCCGTTTTATGAAAAGACGAAAAATTCAATTCACATTTTAGGTACATAACGTAACCTTTCAGCTTTATTTTATGCATTGAAATGGTTCTTCCATAGAGAAAAAATGCACGTGCATTTTTCTTTTGCTGCATGAGATAATTTATGTTACCTACGCATGCATGCAAGTGCTTAATTTAGTTGTTTTTCTTTCACTATATGTAGGTCTTCTGAGATACCAATGTGCAAAATTGGCTAAAACACATATGTGAATCTCCACCCAACCGATATCTTATAGAATCTTCACTAAGGTTGAACCTCTGGAGGTGCTCTCAACGATTTCCAAGAAATTCATGATTGATCATGTTAAAGCGCCCAAAACGGTAAACATATCTATATGAATGTATCATGAAGAATAGAGACATATCAATATGAAAATAGCATAACGAAAATAAAATTAGTTCTGTATATGACTTGTAATCTGCAGTAAGGGAGATTGTTACATGTGTGCAAGTCTGAATATAGATTACGCATCAAGAAGTTAAGAATCGTTATACGCGTGAATTTGAGTTCAGATATTTATGAATATATGTTTTATTATTTTACTTTTGCATATTGATTGATTCATTCGTTCCTAATAGTCAGTAGATTAACACGGGAGAATCTATATCAATTCAATCGATAAGGCAACGGATGGTGCATGGTAGTTAAAATGAAGATATATAATCATCATTTGACATTGACCATTTCATTCGCAATACAAGTAGTTTCAAATGAAACATATTTTTCTGAATACGCGACACACTGAAAGGTAGCTCGAACTAAGTCCGCAATGAAATTGCATAGCGAATGCTAGAGAGGGATTGAGAGAGAGAGAGAGTATGTTTATATAGTTGGATTCAGAGAGAGAGAGAGAGACAGAGTGTGTGTGTGAGAGAGAGAGATTGTATTTATGACCTGTCCATCGATAAGATTTCCAAGCAATCCGTTGCACAACCTCAATGCGAGCACGAGGTTCCCGAAAACGGAAAAGAATCGAAGAATCCTTCTTGGGAATTCTTCTAAAAAAATCCGAAAATATATGGAGATATGATGGCTCTCTTTGATGTTGATTTCTTCATCTATTGACTTAACCACTGTCGAAAAACTCTAACGTCTTTCCTCCAAGCATTTTCCTCCATGATAATTCAATATTTGATACTTTCTGAATGCACATCCCTCATGTAATATTGTATGGTTCTGGTAAAAATCATTGACACAAAAATTTTTCTTTGCACAAAATTGAAAGATTACGACGATAGTAACAGAGAACTCGAATTTTGTTCTTTCAAAGAACTCTGGTTCGCAGCAAATTTAGGGATCACGACGGTAATATCAAATAACTCAAAATGTTGTTGTAATCTAATTTTTGGCGTTATGCATAAGAGCTCGAATATAAAAGACTCATGACACTTAAATGAGTGAAAGACAGACTACACTGTTAAACGTAGTAAGAGCTCTCTCTGGGCCATGCATAATGCGTACGTACCAAAGTTTGATCATACAAAGCTTACAGATCTAATTATTCATAAGGTAAACTATATATATATATATATATATATATATATATATATATATATATATATATATATATATATATATATATATATATATATATATATATATATATATATATATATATAGAGAGAGAGAGAGAGAGAGAGAGAGAGAGAGAGAGAGAGCTTTGATGCACAAAGCCAGAGCTAAGTGGACATCAATGCGTCACGACATTCCATGCGAGTATATTGGCGGATCAAAGTGCATTAATGAACATGGATTTCTGCCTCTAGTTTGACCAGTGTTGTCATTAAAAGAACACAAGAAACATAGGTTGTTGTTCTACTTCTCTGCATTGTCTGTCTGTGTGTTTGTTTGTGCGTGTGTGTTTGTTTGTGTGTGTCTGTTTGTGAGAGAGAGAGAGAGAGAGAGAGAGAGAGAGAGAGAGAGATCTTATGCATGGTCTGAATCTAGGCTACTTCGGTGTTATGTTGTATCGTTATGTCCAGGCAAGTGTCGAGCAAAGGGATTGATGTCTCTCACTTGCCGGGTATTCGTTCTTGGAATTACATCCATTAAAGTGGCAGAACGTTTTACGATACTTTCATTTACTTCAGAGCTTATCAATAGATTGATTTTCAACCAGTGGTAAAATTGTTTGGGGCGAGATGAGTTGGATTTCCCTGCAGCCACTCTTTGTTTTCGTGTTGGCATCTCCTTGTCCGTTCTGTCTTTACACAGTTGCTAATACTTTTTTAATTTCAAAAACTCGGAAGTGGAAGCATAGCTATCACTATCTATATACTACTAATGTCTCTCTCATTTCAACCAATACACGGGAACGGGAAAACATGCCTGACGATATACGGCACCGGAGATTAAGCTACCGTTTAAATCTAGTTTATTTATCAGACAGTGTTTGCGTGCTTGTACGTCACCACGATCAGACTTCATTTTCCTCAATAAGTCAGTAATTTTGAAACAATACATTGAAAGAAATATTCAAACAAAGGAAACGGAGAAGAACAAAGTATTGTAAAGCCAATCTCTGCACCTATTGGACCAAAGATGAGGTTATAGGGGTCCGATTTTAGACAGTAAATGGTATGAGGTAAGAGTTTAATAAACTTTTGTTCCTGCTAATGAGCAATCTATTTAATTTCTACCGTTGGTCCTAGATTACAAAAACCAGCGAGTAGCTTTTGCAGCTTATAATTTTATTTTGTAAGTGCGATAAATACATTTTAATGAAAAAAATATTTAAAGACACTTCCATAAAACATGGAGAATTCAGTCTTTCACATCTTAAAATAGGTTGAACTGTAATAGAATTTCACTGAGAATATGAAGAAGCTGTCACCGCACAAAGAGTAGCTTTCTGGCTCGGGATTTTCCTATTGAGATGATACTCTACTCATGCTTAAAATCTCTTAAATGTAATAAACACATCTACTTAACTTTATGATGCGCTACAAAAGTAGTCTCGTTGAATAATCTTGAATAAATGTTTATAAGGGCTTATTACCTAAAAGGAAAAGATATCTTGATAGCCTCACACTTACGAGCTTCATCGTTGAATTTTAATATGTGCATACCGCTAACGTGCCAAGTTGAAATATGCAAGCTTCTTATCTATTTGCGTTGAATGTTGCTTTGTTCCTTTTTGCCTAACCTTATTGCGGAGTACAAAGCCTACGTTTCTTACCATATGTAATTATTCTTGCTCTTTAACTTTTCATAGGTTTTCGAGAATGTCTAGTTTTTTTTTTAAGTAAACTTTTCGCTAGAATCTAGCCAACCAAAAGAATGTGTGCTTTTGGATTTCTCGTAAATTATTCTGTACAATTTATCAAAACGAAAATTAGTTTTTTTGCAATATTAGGTGCATGAATTAAATCAATGTATTTCTTGCTTTGTGCGTGGCTTCCGGAATTTCTTCAACCATGTGTTGGATATGAAGATCTATAGGATGTCATGTCTCAACACATTCTATTTTCTTTTAAACTTTGAAGTTGAAAAATCTTATTTGCAAGACAATAGGATGCTATGCGCACTGTCTAGGCATAAGTTTCTTTTTCATCCAACGTTTGATATTACCATGTTCGGTAAAAATACGTGAAAAATCTTAGTTATAAATAATTGAAAACATTATATCATCCTTAATGATTTTTGTTGGTGCATGCAGCATGCCCAAGTGCTTGGCTATATGTAGATTGGACTTCCCATGATTCAGGAAGATCAATGTACATTCATTTCATCATATGTTATGTAAGACTTCAACGGCTAAACGGTTAAGCTTATATGAGTAAAAGCTAAAAGGGGTAGATGGAGACATTCTCTTGAGTTCAATATGAGCCAGAACCCAAGGCTTTATTTGAATTGCAAATTCAAATCGTCATCTAGAATATAAGATCACTTCTAGGTAGAATATTTAAGATTCAACGGTTTTATAAATGAATATTTTGGAGTCATAGGGAGTCTATTAAGCTATTCTGAAGTGAAGAACGCTAGTGTTGAGGAGGGTTTTTTCAACACAATCTAATCTATGCATCCTATCCATCACCTCTTCACAATTTTTCTCATCGTTGATTGACGCTATAATAATTAACATAATGTCTTAAAATCAAGTAGATGTTCCATTATGGGATTTTAAAGTCCTTTTGTAGAATTTGAACTCTACCCAAACTAGGAGTAAAAATAGGAACTCCACAAATGAAAAGAGGGACAACATTACGTTCCCCATAGCTTTCTAGAATACACAAATAAAAAAAAGTAATTTAATTATTATTTTTGTTTGGGATGTGTGGTACAAAATATTATGTTTAGTCCATAGCATGGCCTTAAAACAAAATATATCATCATTAATATTATAATAAATTATAGTATTTTATAGTGAATTTATATATGCTTTAAGTAACAAGGAATGATGTGAAACTCACATTCCAACTAGCCATTATACAAATAACTTTCATAATGCATCTTCCAAGGCAAGTGTCTTATGACCTTGAAGTATCTCACTTCAATGTGGAAATTGAACACATTTATTCCATACATCCTATTGGAGGATTCAAGTAATCCCGAACCTTTAGGCAAGCTAATTCATTGGGGAAAAAATGAACCCTACATGGGCCTTTTAGATTATGGAGTGATTAGTGATGGAACAATTAAAAGAGGGTAGTTACCAAAATCTATGCCTTATAAAATACTAGGTTGAAGGGGGAGACAGGACAAATTTCTCCCTTATTTAATGAGCTTCCTCTAAAGAGAGAAGGAATCTTCTAACTTGGTTGGGCACCAAAATTCTAAATTTCTAAAAAGTTAGAAAACTCATCATTACACCTTAAACTAGACCCCTTATTAAGTTTTAGGGTCATAACTACTCTTCTTTATCTCAAACTCCGTAAAAGCTACCCGTGCTCTCTAGGATTTGGGGGGTTCCGTGGGCACTAGTACCCTTCTCTTGTACTTTTCCTTTTATTTAATTCAAGTCCGGAAGAGTAGGCTAAGGCTGAACTTCCTTTATTTAAAAACAAAATCCATACGTGACCTAAAAAGAATGACTCTTTAAAACAAAAAACCTCAAAAAAGAGTTATTTCCCTCCTAAACCTCACATTTTCAAACCCACGTCCTAAAACTTCATCATTTGCACTTCTTACTCTTTGTAGTGCAACATTGAAGCTCTTGTTCGTACATTCCAACCTAGCTACATCTCCTATCTTGAACTAGTGTTGAAGCTTGAAGATGTTCAGCTTCAATGGCAACATCTAAAGTTTCTAGGCAACCAAAAGATGAAGTCCTCACATTAACATGTCACCATATCAAAGCTATAGATGGACAATGGCTATTAGATGAGTACTTCAAAGGTGGTACACATGCAACCCTCTACAGTTGGGCCTCATTGAGTTAGTGATCATGGGAACTTGGATCTTAATTGGAAGGGAAATCTACTTGGCTTCAAGAAGCATAAACACAATTGGATGGTTGCTATTGTACAACATGTTTTTACAATGGCAACTATGAAACGTGAAAACTCCATTAGAATGCGATATCCTATGAATTTCAAGTATTACTCTACAGTATTGTATGTTTTAAAGTGTTGAATATATTTTTGAACTATTTAGATATGATTTTGTTTGGTTGAGATATATTTCCTTTTACTTTGGTGGAAGAGCAACCATTTCATAGTCTTATAGGTACTTTCTAGGCATTGCATGCAGATGTTGGTGCACTAGTCTTTCCAAAACAATTTTTTGCTCAAATTCACCATGATAGAGTTTTCTTTTAACACACAAAGATATGGTGTACCTTCAACATTGAATGGTTTCCAAAGGTTAGAGAGAATTGAAGTACATTCTCTTCTTAGATGGGAGTGGCCAAAACCTGATATATGGTCCATATCATCTTTGACGCACAAGATGGTAATGGATATATGTAACCCTTTGAAGTTCAAAAAAGTATTTAGATCTATAGGCTTGGACTAGTCTTTTCCCACCCATTGTTTTCTGTACTTATTTTAAGTATTCTCATTCCAGGAGACTTCCTCAATGCTCATGTGTAAAGATATCACATATGATCAAATCGAAAATCTTCTAGGTGAAAGTTGGGGTTTGATAGAAGGAATTGCAAAAGGTGATAAATATCTTTGTAGAATAGGGGGAATAGTTATAGGATTTTTATATTTGAAACAATGTACTTCATTGTACATTAGATTCTACTATGATTGTTGGATGTGAAAACTTGGCCAATGGATACCCTTTCAAAATGAAATGGAAACTATTTTACTGAATGATCATTGGACCTTGGCTAATCGGAGAGAACACTTGGTGATTATGGGGATTGAGGGACTAACTCAATCCAAATTCAAAATACAAGGACACAAGGTGAGAAATGTTTTGTGCTTTTGTAAAATCAATCTTTTCATTACTGCTTATTTTAGTTTTAGAACTTCAATTTCTTGTAAATTACTTATGGGTGGAAAGAAGCACTACAAGAAAAAAAAAGGCACTCCACAAATGAAAAGAGGGAGAACATTACATTCCCCATAGCTTTGTAGAATACACAAATCAGAAACAGTAATTTAATTATTATTTTTGTTTGGGATGTGTGGTACAAAATATTATTTTTAGTCCATAGCACGGCCTTAAAACAAAATATCTCATCATTAATATTATAATAAAGTATAGTATTTTATAATGAATTTAGATATGCTTTGAGTAACAAGGAATGATGTGAAACTCACATTCCAACTAGCCATTATACAGATCTTTTCATAATGCATCTTCCAAGGCAAGTGTCTTATGACCTTGAAGTATCTTACTTCAATGTGGAAAATGAACACATTTATGCCATACATTCTAGTGGAGGATTCAAGGGTAGTCCCGAACCTTTAGGCAAGCTAATTCATTGGGGGAAAAAATGAACTCTACATGGGCCTTTTAGATTACGGAGTGATTAGTGATGGAACAATTAAAAGAAGGTGGGTGCCTGAATCTATGCCCTATAATATACTAGGTTGAAGGGGGAGACAGGACAAATTTCTCCCTTATTTAATGAGCTTCCTCTAAAGAGAGAAGGAATCTCCTAACTTGGTTGGGCACCAAAATCCTAAATTTCGAAAAAGTTAGAAAACTCATCATAACACCTGAAAATGGACCCCTTATTAATTTTTTGGGTTATAAGTACTCTTATTTATCTCAAACTCTGTAAAATCTACCTACTTTGTGGGATTCGGGGGGTCCCGTGGGCACTAGTACCCTTCTCTTGTACTTTTCCTTTTATTTAATTTAGTTCAGTGAGAGAAGGCTAAGGCCAAACTTCCTTTATTTAAACAAAAAAATCCATACATGATCTGAAAAGAATGACTCTTTTCAAAGAAAACCTCAAAAAAGAGTTATTTCCCTCGTAAACCTGACATTTTCATACCCAAGTCCTAAAACTTCATCGTTTGTGCTTCTTACTATTTGTAGTGCAACATTGAAGCTCTTGTTTATACATTCCAACCTACCTACATCTCCTATCTTGAACTAGTGTTGAAGCTTGAAGACGTTCAGCTTCAATGGAAACATCTAAAGTTTCTAGGCAAGCAAAAGATGAAGTCCTCACATTAACATGTCACGATATCAAAGCTATAGATGGACAATGGCTATCACATGAGTACTTCAAAGGTGGTACACATGCAACCCTCTAGACTTGGGCCTCATCTATTTAGTGATCATGGGAACTTGGATCTTAATTAGAAGGGAAAGCTACTTGGATTCAAGAAGCACAAACACAATTGGATGGTTGCTATTGTACAACATGTTTTTACAATGGCAACTATGAAACTTAAAAACTCCATTAGAATGCGATATCCTATGAATTTTAAGTATCAATCTATAGTATTGTATTTTTTAAATTGTTGAATATATTTTTGAACTATTTAGGATATGATTTTGTTTGGTTGAGACATATTTCCTTTTTCTTTGGTGGAAGAGCAGCCGCTTCATAGTCTTATAGGTACTTTCCAGGCATTACAGGCAGATGTTGGTGCACTAGTCTTTCCAAAACAATTTGTTGCTCAAATTCACCATGGTAGAGTTTTCTTTGAACACACAAAGATATGTTGTACCTTCAACATTGAATGGTTTCCAAAGGTTAGAGAGAATTGAAATGTAAGAGAGAATTGAAGTACATTCTCTTCTTAGATGGGAGTGGCCAAAACCAGATATATGGACCATATAATCTTTGAAGCACAAGATGGTAATGGATATATGTAACCCTTTGAAGTTCACAAAAGTATCTAGATCTATAGGCTTGCACTAGTCTTTTCCCACCTATTGTTTTCTATACTTATTTTAAGTATTCTCATTCCAAGAGACTTCCTCAATACTCATGTGTAAAGATATCACATATGATCAAGTCGAAAATCTTCTAGGTGAAAGTTGGGGTTTGATAGAAAGAATTGCAAAAGGTGATAAATATCTTTGTAGAATAGGGGGAATAGGTATAGGATTTTGATATTTGAAACAATGTACTTCATTGTACATTAGATTCTACTATGATTGTTGGATGTGAAAACTTGGCCAATGGATACCCTTTCAAAATGAAATAGAAACTATTTTAGTGAATGATCATTGGACCTTGGCTAATCTGTGAGAACACTTGGTGATTATGGGGGATTGAGGGACTAAATCAATCCAAATTCAAAATACAAGGACACAAGGTGAGAAATGTTTTGTGCTTTTGTAAAAGCAATCTTCTCATTACTGCTTATTTTAGTTTTATAACTTCAATCTCTTGTAAATTAATTATGGATGGAAAGAAGATTTGAAAACAAAATGGAAGTGCTTGTAGATCCGAGTAGAGATAAAGTTGAGCTTTCATTGTAATAGTTCTTTTGTAGCCTAATCATGTCACTTTTTGGATCCTAGTCATTGTACCCTTGGTTTTTGCACTTTCTAGAAACTGGAAAAAATTAGGATAAATAGTACATGTTAGATATTGTATTTAAGTTCTTATTTGCAATGGTAATTTCAAAACTTTTGGAGTGTCAAAAGTCCATATTCACTACTTTGGAATGTGGTTGTTCATGTTGTTCTTTAATATCGTATGTTTAAAGATTTGCTTTGATGCAAAAATAATCATATCGTTTAGTGTTCTGTGCATTATTTTATCATCACAAATGCAGTCTTTAAGCTTTCACTATTTTATTATGTACTTTTAAAAGTGGGTCCAATGACTTTGAAAACTTGAAAGTCCTATAAAAATGGGTTCTATGTGCTCATTTATCACATTTTCACTCATAAAGAGCTAGAAAATCTTGCAAGCCAATAGAATAATACACCCACATGCAATGGTTGCTACCACCTCTACTCCCATCAAATCTACTCAAGATCTATTCATGGAGTTCTTGGATAATACAAACTAAAAAGGTCATACATATTTGTCTGATCGAGTCCATAGAGTCCCTAATCTTGAAGGGATGCTAACCATGAACTCTATTGTGCTGGAGCAGATTGCGTATCTTTTCGAATACCTTAGGATACTTCATTGATATTCCAACATATTAGTATAAATGGGTCTCCTCTGAACCTCCTTTTCACATCCATAAAGCAGATGGGCCCTTTGTAAAGTGTCTAAATCATTTCATAGATGTTGGTAAGGATGTAGGGCATTAGATGAGACAATGTCATTTATCAAGCAATTAAATAAGAAGAAAAGATGGGAAGAAAATATTTATCATATGTTGCAACAACCATATTTTCTGTCAATGAGGAGCTCAAACCTACACTCATGGACTTACCCCATATTGTTACTAGGGGTTTTTTAGATGATAAAAAGGAGCCTAAAACCAAATCTCTCAACTTCTTAGAAGAGAGTGAAAAACTAAGTAGAGAATTTCCTCATGGCGTTGTGGACAAATTGAATGAAACCAATAGTTCACAAAATTTTCCAACCTTCAGCTTGGAGCCCTTGGAACCCACTCTACTAGAGGTAGATATGGAAATATTTTCTGTGGTGCTTGTAGATGGAGAAGATTTCTTATTCCTACATGACGTTGAGAAGGCATTTGGTATATGCCTAAAAAAATGCCTTAGAACTTTTTGGTCAACCTTAGATGTTCCCATGAACAAATATTCTTCCCAAATTGGAAAGTCAACCATTAGATTGGAAAGTCAAATTGCATTTGTGTGAGAGGAGATTTTGAGTGATGCCAACCAAAATGCCAATAAATAGGATCTAACCATAGCAAGGGGAAGAATTTTGGAGAAGAAGATTCCAACATCCCCTATTGTGGAGAAAATTGGCATGGATCACTCTTCCATTTCATTGGATGCAATGGGAAGAGGAGAGGATCAAGATAGGCTTCGGGATGTAAGTATCTAATGACATTTATGATTGACAATGTTTCGTATTTTTATTATTTAAAAGTCTATTTGCAGGAAGCAATTGAAGTCGATAGATTGACAACAAGGAATGGTGGTGACTCGGTTCCTCATGGTAGTGGAACTTCCTTGCCAAACTACATTGGAAAATTACGAAAGGAAGATTTTGTAATTATCCACAAGGACTTCTAGCCTCAAGGACACTTCATGACTTGGTTTTTCAAGGCCTTGAGAAAACTTTTGTGTCTATCTACAATATGCAAGGGAACAAATATGTAATTTTGGTCGAAAATTCCTTTGCCCTTACTACCCTAGGAGTTAAGTTTAGAGGAAAAATAATAGGTCAAATAGGAATAGATTTTGGTCTTGGATTAAAGACCCAGCTGTAATATCCCAATCAATTTTGACTTACCAATTGCCACTATCATTTCAAAGCAAAAAGAATTCAGCGGAGAGGCCCAAGGCCAAGAGTCAATTGTAAACATTCAAGATAGCAATTATGTTTTTTTCAATTCCCATGCGCATTCAAT
Organism: Ceratopteris richardii; assembly: GCA_020310875.1. Lineage (NCBI taxonomy): Eukaryota > Viridiplantae > Streptophyta > Polypodiopsida > Polypodiales > Pteridaceae > Ceratopteris > Ceratopteris richardii. The sequence continues at coordinate 97,888,810 of CM035431.1, forward strand.
TGTCGATTGTTTCTTTATGTTTTTGAAAACTTCATATGTTTTGCATAGTTAAGTCATTGTTTCTTTTATGATTATGTTATGCAATGTGCTTGCAATGACGTAGGAATACCAAAAAAGGTATGCCATAAAAATGCTAGATTTGTTAGTTCTGCTCAAATGTATCTACGCATGCAAATGAAGATGAACAAAGAAGGACATCAAGTGAAGAACCAAAAAGGACACTCCTTAGTGCACCAAAGGAATTGAGTAGTCATTCATCATGCAATGGAGGAAGTGCCACATCAAGCCAACTTAGTGATGCAAGGATGAAGAGCAAGGCTAAATCATAGCGATAGAAGAAAACGAAGACTTATGGATTGACCATCATGGAAAGAATTAGGACAAAAGAAAGGCAAAAAAAGAATATCAAAATCAATGGAATGGTGAGATAAGAATTCATGATGGAATGAGGTATCTGATTCCAATACTTACTTGTGGTTCATTAATGCCTAGATAGAATGCATATGTGAGCAAGGTTGATGAATAAGCCCACATGATTTGACAAAGAAAATACATTCATTGAGTGGCAAGGGGCTATGCAAGAGGTTATAAAAGGTTTGGAGGACAATCATGGACACTAGTGCCATGGAAGAAGGAAATGTAGGTCATTGGATACATGTGCACGTATAAGATCAAGACACATTCACATGGTAGTACTGATAGATAGATGGAGTGGTTTATGAATAAACTTTCAAACATGTCACTAAGACGACTACTACCAATGTTGTCGTTGCAATTGCGGCAAGCAAGGATTTCGATGCAATGTCAATGATATGTTCAATATGCTCACGATGTAATATGAACCCTTTGTTTTTGAAGTTTTTATTTTTTGTGATATTTTTGGGAATTCTTTTGTTCTTAAGAATTGCAGTTTTGGTGAAGTAAATTAAATAGAGAAACTTTCAAAACTATGTACACGGGTTGAAGGAAAGCAATCAATTGTCCACTATTGTCTCACTCAATAGTTGAGTCTAACAAAGATTTTGCTCAAAGTACGTTCCATACTCAAGGTTAGCAATCATTGCATACTTTCTCCAATGAGTTTATAAGAGACTTTCTTAATTGACCTCGGTTTTGTAAAGGGTTTGGGATGGAGTTCATCAATTGGAGTGATTGCAAATCATCTGTGCATTAATTCCTAGCATATGCAAACCCATCACCCATAAATTTTGTTTCCATTCTTGTCTCTCATATGAAAATTTGACCTAAAGTACTATCATGAGAACAATTCTCTTTGATAAACAAGTGAAATAAATCAGTAATAATGCATATCATCAAAATAAAATTTGCACAAGATCATAATAAAGCACCAAAAACATTATTTTCTATTCTCATTCTCCATATTTGGTTCTTATTGATTGGCCGTTTAAATTTTTCATAAAGTTATTTTCAAATCACATTAATCTCTAGTCCTTAGTCAACAAGTGCCAAATTTGAATATGATTTCTTCCCATCTTCTAATTTGATTTTCATCTCAAGTGTTCTCCTAGCCCAAAAACGTTTGCTAAAAAGGCTTTTAGTTTTGCTTACTCTCTCATCTAGAAAGATTGGACCTAGGAAATTCTTATTAATATTATAAGGCTTGCCTTCATCTTATATGGACTCATCAAAAGCAAGAGATTTGCTCATAGCTTGAGTAAAGCCTAAAACCTTAGCCACCTCAACATCTTGAGAAAGTGAGAATCTCTTCCTTTTAATAAGTTTCCTAAAAGTTTTGTCAAACTAGGGTTAAAAAATTGAAAATATTTGCGCGAAGGACATTGTAAATTGGTGTTTGAGTAAAATTTCATATAGGATCTTTTTAGAATAAATTTTCTCTTCCATCTCAAAGACTTAAATTCCTTTGGGATTTTTTTCTCATTTCATTTTTTGTTGATCCTAAGTTTGGCTCTCATCTGGTTTGTTAAGACCCGTTGCAAGTGTTTCTACACCAGTTTATTTTATTGGATTTGTTCATCTACCATAGTTTATTCTTTTCTCTTATATCTCTTCTTATTTGTTGATTCAACCAAGACCCTTCTCCTTGGTCAAGGATACTTTGTAAAATTATCCACTTCATTGTACTCTTGTAACTCTCCCTCGAGATTTGCTTTCATATTGCTTCTCATATCTTTTCCTTTACATTGAAAATATGACAATAGACACAGAATTGTTCAACCACTGAATTCCAAGCTATCTTTTGAAAAATTTCATCTCTTTCCTTCACTAGAGCTTCAATGGAATGTTTTTTTATTCTCATTAGATTGTTTGAGCTCCCTTGTAAAACATTCTTACGTGTCGACAGTTCATGAGGTTTACAAACATGTTGAGCTGTTCAAGCTTTCCATTTCGTGCAAGAGAATGAAATTCTAAAATAGCAAATTATAATTAAAGGCATGATTCCTATCATCTAGTCGTGTCTTATTCAATATATAACTGAAGACACTACGAACAAAATAGTAAGAGAAGTCGTCTGCAATATTACTCCTTTACCACAATTTCAACTCGAAACGTGTACTATAAAGGAAAAAAAATATTAATTAGATCCTTAAAAGAAGAACATTTTTTTCTCACCTATAAGCAAAGAGAAGTAGAATCATTTACCCCCAATGTCAGATGGATACAAAATCCATCTTTTGTATTTACCAACCTTCCGTTGCATGTTCAATGCGCTTACACGCATCATGATGGCTTCCAAAATTAAACCGTTTCGATCATTTGTTTCTTTATTCGCATGAGCGAGAACCCGGACTCATAACCCGCGAATTAGTATCTGTTTCTAGAAATTCCCTCTCTATGTATTCGGGTTTTACCAATGGTTTTCTTGTAAATTAATCGTGAAGTTATAAAAACTATAAGCATTTGTAATCAATCTTGATAGCAATACAGTTACAACGCACTCATTATTATTATTATTATTATTATATACTAGCTTATTCTTTTTTACTCACTTCAAAGAGTATTCATTACACCATTGGATGGGGTACAACATCTCTGAAAACAAAAATCAATTCACATCATCTCTTGTATTGAGTAGGTTGATATTCTTTCTCTATGGAAAGTCCAATTCTGAAAAAAATGGAATAACGTAGTTATGCATTTCTTCAAATACTTGAACAAATTAAAGAAGCCAACGGAAAATCTCGGTAATACGATTCAAACGAATAAAATAGATCTGTTTGATCCACTGTTGAGAAATCTACAGTTCCGTTCACGTACAAGATAGGGACTCTCCTAACACTTCTTCACTGCACTATATGAGTCGCAGATTCATCAATCCTTGACAAGTGTCTCGATCGCTCCTTACATTAATGTTGATTCTTGATAGCTTCCTGTTCCATAAAAACTTCATCTTCAAATGTACATTAACATCATTATGAAAAAGCTAACATGGGTTAAAAATTCATGGTTATATTAAGCCGATTTTAAAGGTCTTCAGTACATAACATAACTATAAATGCTTTCTTGGAGTCACTTCATATCCCAGATAACCTCCCTCGGAACATTATATGTCATTCTATAAAATTATGTAATGTGTGCGCAGTCATAGAACACATCAGGAAGAAAAAAATGGACACACATATGATTTCAAGAATATTCAAAAGCTTTCCAAGAATGTTGAAGCACCAAGATACAAACCATCCGTAAGTGGTAACACTCTACATAACGGACTTTTTGAGAAGAAATGTTTGCCTTTTATAGTGGAAAAACAGAAAGTATTCATTGAAAATTGGATTTCTTTGCCATTTGTAGCGTACAATGAAGGGGTTCGCATAGGCTTCGAAGTATGCATGTTTAACATGGATCTATGATACGAATGATACTCCAAATAAGCGTGAATTTTAGGTCAAGCATTTAGAAATATATCTATTATTACTTATTATGTGTAGACAAATGGGTTCATTGCTTGGAGACAGTTAGTAGATTAGCGAGAGATAATCTAAAAGAATAATTGTGAAAGGCTTTGTGGACTTGAACATTGACTGTTTCGAAATGGTTAGGAGTGTCTTCATTTGACTTTGCCCAACTCTTTGTAATAGAAATGCTTCTAATGAAGAAAGTACCACTACTGCGTGAGACCTTAACAAAGGTAGCTCCAAGAGAGTAAGCAGTCAGATCGTATAGGTCATAAAAGAGAGAAAGAGAGAGTGAGTGTGTGTGTGTGAGTGAGTGAGAGAGAGAGAGAGAGAAGTTGTATATATAGTTTGAGTCGTTTGAACCGACACACGAAGATTTTATTGCCATCTACGTGAAGCTACAAATCCAAAAACATTCACGCATTAGACCAGATTCCCTTATGCAGGATCTGCCACAAGAGAACAAACTTTTTGGTCTCAATTAGGGGGTGCCAAATAGACATGAACTTTAGTTCCCATCGAAGTTTGGTCCAAGAAAGGCACCACCTCTTGTTAAGGGTGTGATGAACATCTAAGTTCTCTTTGAAGTTGGGGATTCTGGATATTTTCTTCCCATTGCTCCATATGAGGCCCTCTACACAAGGAAGATCCTGTCCAGAGAGAAGGCGGGTAGTTGAATGGTCCCACGCCAAACACCTGCCTTGAAGAAGAGTCCATTCCTCGAGGGTAACTCTATGTCTCGGGTCTAAGTGTTCGAACCTAATCCACTAGTTAGTCTCTTGTTTCCAGAGTTGTTTCCACTATTTGAACCCCTTGTTCCATAACCGCTTTGCAGTTTGGGGGTTCCAAGGCTCCACTCCTCTAATGTCGATGATCGGGAACCAGATAGAGTCATTTTGTCTTATCCCAACTGCCCACTTCCACTCATCAGTGATTCTGATGAATTTTTTGGCCTTGTTCCAACTCTTCCATAAAGAATACACGAGACTAGAGCCTTAAGGGGACACCCGGAGGGGGCAAAATAAAAGCATGAGAATCCCTATGTCCTTCCAGCCAGGAAGGCCAACAAAGGTAAGATCTTTCAAGTTTCTGAATATCAATTTAGCCCAAGAGGACTCGCTAGTGCTCCAAGTCTTCATAAGCCATTTAACCGCAAGCTTGTCAGCCAACCCAACGATATCCAAAATACCCAAGAGAGAGAAGTTGTATATATAGTTTGAGTCGTTTGAACCGACACACGAAGATTTTATTGCCATCTACGAAGCTCTCGAAACGTAAAGCTACAAATCCAAAAACATTCACGCATAGGGATTGATGCTGTTCTATTGATGGATCATGGGTATTGTAAAAGTTTTAAAAGTGTGTGGATTGATATCGAGCAAATATGGAAGTTTGAGAGAGAGAGAGAGACAGAGACAGAGAGATTGCTCATGACACATGACGTATCCATTCTTCAGAGTCGAAAGCAGCCCATTGCGGAAATTCAACGTAGCGGTTACATTCCGTAAAATGGAGAGGAAGCGCGGATATTCTTGTATCCCCTTTTACGAGACCTCGTTCTTCAAAATTCATGCGCAGATCATACACATATGCGGCCGCAGCCCGATCTGCCGCTTTCAATTTATTACTTACTGTCCATCGTCAACATCCCTTCTCAGTTCAGTTCACTGTGGTCTCAATTTATGCCGCTAATGGAGAGACAGATAGAATCAAGCTCCATCTCGACCTGGTCAAGGTGAAAGACAAGAAGGGGTTCTCATGGTCAAATCTCCAACTAGGGGACTTTCTGAGGAAAGCAAGATTTGATAGATGTTAAATCGACCAAAATACCATCCTCCAGTGGGGTATTCCTTCGATTTCCCAACACATGGACCTGACTATCTCGGACCACTACCCGATTACTCTCTCCTTCAAACCGAGTCCCCTGCTCCAGAAAGCTCCTTGGTTTCATGCTTGTCAGACGTTGTTTTCCCTCCCCTCTGTCCACCAAGAAATTTCTGCAGTGTGGATGGAAGCCTTTGCCTACTGTAATGAACCGGCTAAGTGCTACAGAAGCGTGGTGGAAAGGACGCAAAAAATTCTGATAAGGACCCAGAAGGCTATAAGAGATATTTGGAAAAAAAGGAGAGAAGCTGTGTATCGGAGGCTCTCACGGCTTGAAGAAGAGGTGAACAAAGGTAACTTACAATGCCAACAAGGTCTTTTGAAAATCAAGGAGAGACTAAGATTAGAGGAGGAGGTTCAAAGGAAAAATCTACAAATATTCTTGAAAGATTGGTGGGTAGGGAAGGCCGACAAACCTTCGAAAGAGATGTGTAAAATCCTCAAAAGGAAACAAGCTAGGGAATCCATCCCCTTGTTGATCGATAACAATGGAACCGAATGTACCACGGAAGCTGAGAATAGATCGATCATCATCCAGCACTTTAACCATCTTCTCAGGGTCTTGGCTCCTCTTTCCCCGCACAGGCGTGAATCAATGGCAACAATCTCAAGGGTTGCCCAAGCTAGAGTCCCACAGAACATGATTTCTTTGCTAGATGCTAACATTTTCGAGAATGAAATTATCGACGTTATTGATGCGCTTCCCTCTTGCCTAATTGATCTTTTTAAACATATGGGCTTAGAGAGATTACCGTTGATATTTGTTCTAGTTGAAGCATTTCCGAGAAGAGTGGAAACCATCTTCGTGAACTTTTGGCTGCAACCAAGGTCTTTCAATCATTGAAGAATAAAGTCCCATTCCAGTCTGTTATATGCTTTGTCCAAATCCATCTTAATGAATACTAGATCTTGTGCTGACTCATCAGCAAATGCAAGGCCTTCCCAAATATCGACAATTGCTACAAGTATAGATCTACCTTTGATAAAACCTTTGTGGTCCTCACAAAGCCATGAATTTGAATGACAAGAGATTCTATTGGCGATAACTTTTGCAATTATCTTGCATCCCGTTTGGAGCATTGTAATCGGTTGCACGTTTTCAATTTTGTTCTTATCTCCCTTTTGTGGATTAATTTGATGACGCCATTATTAAGACACTCAGGGAGGGGGGGTGTTGAGAGTTCCATGCTCCACCCTTTTGTCCAAAGCTAGTTTCATTCTCATGCAAGTTCACTTATCCCACATGCAAGGGAATTCTCCCAAACTCCATATAAGCAAGCCCTCCCTTCACTCCACACAAGTCATTCCACTCTAGCTCATTGCCAAGAGTGTGCTTCCTCTCCTCATGGAGGCTCCATGCTCTTAGAGCATCTTATGTAAGTCATTTCCATTTCCATTTTAATTCATTCATTATGTTTTGTTACCGTTATCTTTCGTTCCTTCCTCCTTAGCTTGTTACATTTGTGATTCTGGTAGAGAAGGAGTATTGCTTTTTTCATTTCAAAAATTCCAACCGTGAATAAATGAAGAGAGTTCTTGTACCTTTTGCTATTGTGCATGTCAATGATTCCAAGGATGAATTAATGAAGAGAGTTCTTGAATATCAAACATCATATTCATACTAGCTAATGACACCCAATATGTTGTTTTTTTTAATTTCAATATTTTCAAGAATTCTCTTTGGAGTTCTCCAAATATCATGACACCTATATCCATTTAAACAACTACTCATGAATTATGAACCACTCTAGTAAATTGTGGATGATTGAAATCTTAACCAATAATATCGCAATAAATATATCAGTGCAAAACTGCATGTATGTAGTGTTATGTTCTCCCTTCTTTCGTTCATGTTGTATTCTCAAGATGTCGATATATAGATGTTGGAAAACTTGAAATTTTGTAACATTTGAAGAACTAGAGTCAACAATTAGGAGAACTAAGAAGAGCATTTCACTCAAAGTACTTAGGGTTGACCTCATATTATGCTTAGGATATTGAGCGACAACAAGAAACAAGCATTTCAAATCATTCACAAGTGTTCTATTGATTGTTATTATTGTTTATATTAAGCATGTGTTTTAATACTTTTATTATATAATTCATTCATATGTGTGTACCTAAGTGTATATGTATGTGTGTGTATATGTATGTATGAGCATGTGTATCTGTGTGTGTATATGTGTGTATGTCTAAGTCTATATGCACATGTATCTATGTGTGAATATGTGCGTGTATGTGTATGTGTATATGTGTAAAAGTGCATCTTCATCATGTATAAGTGTATAAGTGCATATCAATAATTGTGAGTATGCTATCTAATGAAAATAACACAATTCAAATGATATACAAAGAATAGAAATTGTACTTACAATAGTTAGCCATACTTTTTGCTTGGTTAGCTTCTTGAATAACCTGCAATAAAGAGAGAGAGAGAGAGAGAGAGAGAATTCAAAGAGAGAAAGATGTAGAAAGAGAGAAACAGACATAGGGGGAGACAATAAGAGAGAGCTTAGGCAAAACAACAATTCTGCATATACTTGTTTTAGCTCGTAAGCGCAGCGCAATTGTGAACATTGGAGAGCTCTTCGATCAGATGCGTGAAAATGCCGATCGAAGAGCCTCCAACATTTTAACTTTTTCCGTCAACAGATCGTTGTGTAAGCAATGCTACGCATAGAGTTGGCGTCGCATAAGCGATGTCAAAAAAGCATCGCTTATGCGACGTCAAAAAAGCATCGCTTATGCGACGTCAAAAAAGCATCGCTTATGCGACGTAAAGAACGTCGCTTATGTGATGCTTTTTAAAACCGTTGTGTTAGCAACGCTCTATGCGAGGATCGCATACCCTGTCGCATCACAAGTCGCAAATAATGTCATTCGTCTCATCGTTTAATCGACGGTCCGCGCATGATGCTCATTACGATGCATTTTGCAATTTTCTAGCGACGAAATTGTGTCGCCTTAACCGTCACTATACGCCCGTATTCCTTGTAGTGAAGATTGGAAAACAAAATGGAAGTGCTTATAGATTGGAGTAGAGATAAAGTTGAACTTTCATTGTAATAGTTCTTTGTAGCCTAATCATGTCACTTTTTGGGTCCTAGTCATTGTACATCTTGGTTTTTGCACTTCCAAGAAACTTGTAAAAATTAGGATAAACGGTACATGTTAGATATTGTATATAAGTTCTTATTTGCAATGGTAATTTCAAAGATTTTGGAATGTCAAAAGTCTATATTGACTAATTTGGAATGTGTTTGTTAATGTTGTTTTTTAATATCATATGTTTAAAGATTTGGTTTGATGCAAAAACAATCATATTGTTTAGTGTTCTGTGCATTATTTTATCATCACAAATGCAGTCTTTAAACTTTCACTATTTTATTATGTACTTTTAAAAGTGGGTCCAATCACTTTAAAAACTTGAAAGTCCTATAAAAATCGGTTCTATGTGCTCGTTTATCACATTTGCACTCATAAAGAGCTAGAAAATGTTGCAAGCCAATAGAATAATACACCCACATGCAATGGTTGCTACCACCTCTACTCCCATCAAATCTCCTCAAGATCTATTCATGGAGTTCTTGGATAATACAAACGAAAAAGGTCATACATATTGGTATGATCAAGTCCATGGAGTCCCTAATCTTGAAGGGATGCTAACCATGAACTCTGATGCGCTCGAGGAGATTGCATATCTTTTCGAATATCTTAGGATACTTCATAGATATTCCAGCATATTAGTGTAAATGGGTCTCCTCTGAACCTCATTTTCACATCCATAAAGCACATGGGCCCTTCGTAAAGTGTCTAAATCATTTCATAGATGTTGCTGAGGATGTAGGGTATTAGATGAGACAATTTCATTAATCAAGAAGAAAAGATTGGAAGAAAATATTTATCATATGTTGCAACAACCATATTGTTTGTCAATGAGGAGCTCAAACCTACACTCATGGACTTACCCCATGTTGTTACTAGGGGTTTTGTAGATGATAAAAAGGAGCCTAAAACAAAAGCTCTCAACTTCTTAGAAGAGAGTGAAAAATTAAGTAGATAACTTCCTCATGGCATTGTGGACAAATTGAATGAAACCAATAGTTCACAGAATTTTCAAACCTGTAGCTTGGAGCCCTTGGAACCCACTCTACCAGAGGTACATATGGAAATGTTTTTTGTGGTGCTTGTAGATGGAGAAGATTTCTTATTCCTACATGATGTTGAGAAGGCATTTGGTATATGCCTCAACGAATGCCTTAGAATTTTTTGATCAACCTCAGATGTTCCCATGAACAAATCTTCTTCCGAAATTGGAAAGTCAACCATTAGATTCGATGATTGAGTTGCAGATGCCATTGCATTTGTGTGAGAGGAGATTTTGAGTGATGCCAACGGAAATGCTGGTAAAGAGGATCTAACCATAGCAAGGGGAAGAATTTTGGAGAAGAGAATTCCAACATCCCCTATTGTGGAGAAAATTGGCATGGCTCACTCTTCCATTCCATTGGATTCAATAGGAAGAGGAGAGGATCAAGATAGGCTTCAGGATGTAAGTATCTAATGACATTTATGATTGACAATGTTGATGGAGAGTGTTAATCTCCAAAAGAATAACCTACTCTTGTGATTAGAGCACCTCTATACCAAGAGTAAGTCAAAAACTTCACACCACAAAAAGTCTGCTGCACAATTTCTTCAAATTACTCTATCAAACATGTAAAGTTTTTTATGAAACTTTGTATGGAGTGTCGCCTAGAGATTGCGCACCTCCTTCAAGTAAAATTACTCTAAAAGCTTTAGTATAACTTGAGAAATCAACTTCACAAGTTACCTATGTCTGAAACTGTCATTCTGAACAGTTTATTTTACACCTGCAACTTCTAAGACTTGGTTCTCCTTGAATAGAACCCGTTTAAGCAAATGCTTCTAGTTACGAGTAGCTTATCTTCTAACTTAAAGATTAAGCCCTCACTCATGCAAAACTTTAAAGTATGCACTGAGGAATGATCAAAACATTGATCACTGGAAATGCGCCTGTTTCAGTAAACTTTGAACACTCAACACACATGAATGTTTCTACTGACAATTCTCGTTTTCTGTTTACAATTAAACTCTGAAACTTAAGCTATAGATTGATTAACTATAGACTTAGATATCCTCAAAAGGATTTCACAAATCATCTATCACAGATGAAAAGCACACAGAAACTTCGGCGCAATATTTCTTCGATTACTCAGAAAGTTACAGTTGAGTGATGAGAGGAAAACTCAACTAACTTTTCATATGTCTCATGACATCTAACTTCTCATTCTTCTCATACTTCTCACGTCTCTTCTCATTGTCTCTCATAACCTCTCATTCTCTCATATATGTCCCTCTTTTTTTTTTTCCCGGCAGTTTCTAAGGTATTTATAGATAAATTTGTACAACCTTATGACGATGACTATACTACTGTACATATGTGTACATCTTTTCCCGGTTCTTCTTCCAAGCTCCAAGAATTTGTATTTTCTTCATTCTTTCATCTTTCAACTCTTCATAAACAGAAAACTATAAGAGTGATCATTTCCGGTAACATTCCGGTGACTTTATGGTGAGTTTCCGGTACTGTTCCGGTAACCTTCCGGTGACTTTTTTAAGGAAATTTTTGATGAAGTTTCTGCGGACTTAAAGACCTTCAATTGTTGATTGTCTTGCACCAACAGCTCCCCCTCAATCATCAATTGAGGTTTTCTTTGTCTTCTTTATTCCTGCCATATCTTTAAACCTTTGTAACTTTGGTCCATTCAAACTTTTTGTAAGCATATCAGCTATCTGATCTTTTGTTGAAGTATGGATTACTTCAATCTCTTTATCCATCACCTTCTCTCTTAGAAAGTGATACTGAATCTCAATGTGTTTAGTCGTGGCATGAAAAACAGGATTAGCAGCTAAACATAATGAACTCATGTTATCTCCAAATATAATTGGTGTCCTCTGTATAGTGTCAAAATTCTTCATTAAAGTCTTTAGCCAAATCAATTCCTTTGCAGCTTCAACCATGCCTTTGTACTCAGCTTTGGTAGAAGACAAAGCAACTGTATGTTGCTTCTTGGAACACCATGAGATTAGCTTATCTCCCACATAACACATGTATCCATAGGTTGACCTTCTGTCATCTAGATTACCTGCCCAATCTGCATCACTGTATATTTTGATATTTGTATCTGATGTAAAACCATAATACAAACCTTCTTTGAGTGTACCCTTAATGTACCTCAACACTCTTTGTCCTGCAATCCAATGTTCTTTCCTTGGACAGTGCATGAATTGAGACATTACTCCTACTGCATATGATAAATCAGGTCTGGTTAAAGTAGCATAGATAAGACTACCAACCAAACTCTGATATTGTCTCACGTCTTTGAAAACTTCTCCTCCAAACTTACTCAATTTGTGATTCACCTCCATTGGAGTAGGTGCTATCCGGCAATCATTCATTTTAAACTTGATTAACAAGTTCTTCAAATATCTTTCTTGGGTCACGAATACTCCATGCTGAGTATCCATACCCAAGAAGTAAGACAAGTTTCCCAAGTCACTGATTTTAAACTCTTTCTCCATTTGCTTCTTTAATCTTTGTATACCTGACTCATCTGTTCCTGTAAGGATTATATCATCAACATATATACATATATATATAAATCCATCATCACTTGCCTTTATAAGCAGACTACTATCTGCTTCAGATACCTGAAAACCAAGTTCTTTCAAGTACTTTACAAGTCTATAGTTCCATGCTCTTGGGGCCTGCTTCAAGCCATACAAAGCTCTTTTGAGCTTGCACACATGATCTGGATACCTTTTATCTCTGAACCCTTGAGGTTGCTCCATGAACACATCATTTGAAATATAACCATTCAGAAAAGCATTTTTCACATCTAACTGACATAACTTCCAACCTTTACACGCAGCAACAGCTATGAGTGTTCTGATGGTTGTCATCTTTGCCACTGGACTATAAGTCTCATCATAATCAACCCCATATGTTTGAGCAAACCCTTTGGCAACAAGTCTAGCTTTGTATCTAGACACACTTCCATCTGCAAATCTCTTGGTCTTGTAGACCCACTTGCATCCAATAATCTTCTGGCTATTTGGTTTAGGAACTAAATCCCATGTTTGATTTTCCACCAATGCATCATGTTCTTCTTGCATAGCTTTCTCCCATTTTTCCTTACCTTTTGCCTCTTCATATGTAGAAGGGTCTTCATCTGCTTTCATTATGTAAGCATAATCTTTCGTAGCCAAAAATGAAGTATCATAACTGTACCTTGTAGGTTGCCATCTATTTCTTGATGACCTTCTGAGTTCTCCACTCCTTGAGGTTTCTGGTTCTTCACACTCAAGATCAAATCTTGACCTTTCTTCAACTTCTTCCTGCACTTCATAATTTTCTTCTTCATCAATTATTTGAACCTTTGATTTACCTTTCTTCTGACTCACTTCTTCTTCATCACCTGTATTGCTATTAACTGTTCCTGCATACCAAGAACTTTGCTCATCAAACGTAACATCTTTCGAAACCAGAAAATGTTTTGTGGATGGATTCCACAACCTGTATCCCATCTGTTTGTCATCATAACCAATGAAAACATATTTTTCAGCTTTAGGTTCCAATTTGTGTCTTAATTGTGATGGCACATATGCATATGCCACACATCCAAATACTCTGCAATGATCCAGGGTAGGTCTCTTACCCCACCAAGCCTCATATGGTGTCATACCCTGCAAGGCTTTACATGGTAACCTATTAACCAAATAAGTAGCTGTATTTACAGCTTCAGCCCACAAATAATTAGGGCAATTTTTCTCATTCATCATGGACCTTGCAAACTCAACAAGAGTCCTATTCCTCCTTTCTGCTACACCATTTTGTTGAGGAGAGTACCTGCAAGTAACTTCCCTTTTTATACCTGCATTCCATAAGTAGTCACTGAATTCGTTGGAGAAATACTCTCCCCCTCCATCTGATCTTAGTCTCTTCAACTTATGACCTGTAGTTCTTTCTGCATATGCATGATAATGTTTGAATGTATTGAATACTTCTGACTTATCCTTGATCACATAGATAGTGATCCATCTAGTAGCATCATCAACATAAATCACATAATATCTTGACCCATTTATACTGAAGTCTTTTGAGGGTCCCCACACATCTGTGTGTACCAATTCAAGTTTCTCTAAATACATAAAACCATGCTTGGAATAGGAATGCTTATGAGCCTTACCTAATTGACATGCCTCACATCTGTATGTCATATGTTGACCTGCAACATTAGGCAATCCAAGCACTGAACCATTGTTAATCATATCTTTAATACCTCTTTCATTGAAATGTCCAAGCCTCTTGTGCCAAAGATCTAACTCAGAAATCTTATGTCTTGAATATGTAAACATGGCCTGACCAATGTTGCCTTGAATCTTCAGTGTAAACAGTCTTCCTTATTTCTTTCCTGAAACAATCTGTTTATACCCTTGACTGGGATCTTCCACGTATACTCCTTCATTAGTGAACCTTACTTCATATCCCTTTTCAACAATTTGTCCTACACTTATCAAATTCTTAGGAATTGTAGGAACATACAGAACCTTACCCAATAAGGTACTACCGTCTTTAGCTTTCACTGATCCAATCGACTTCACTTTATGCTTTGTGTTGTCACCTGTTTGAACAACATGATTAGAAACTTTATTCTCCAAATCAGTCATCAATGATATGTTACCACTCAAGTGATTGCTACACCCTGAGTCAATGTAGAAGACTCTTTGATCTTCACTCTGCCTTTCACAAGTAGCATTCAATATCAATGTTGAATCCTCCTTCTGTTCTGAAGCATAATTGTAGTAGGTATTGTTATATTGTTGACTTTGGAATCCTCTACCTGCATTTCTTCCAAAGTAACCCCTGTTACCTCTGCCTCTGAAATTTCCTCTTTGATTTCTGCCACCTCTTCCTCTTGCATTGTAACTTTGACTATATCCATTATTACTTTGAGTATTGTGCCAACAATCATTAGCTAAATGATTTGTCTTACCACAAATCCAGCAAGCTTTGCCTCCATCTTTGTTAATCCTGCCTCTTCCTCTACCTTTGCCACCTCCTCTTCCTCTTAGGAAGTTGGCTTGGCTAGTTGTTCCTTCATCTTCATTTGCTTGTTGCTTTCCTTTGCTATTCTTCTTTTTGTCTTTTGAATACATTGCATGACCTGCACTCTTGTCACCATCTCCTTTAACATCCTGCTCAAACGTTAGCATATGACCTAACAACTGATTTAAATCTGGAGTGAAATGATCAAGTGATAACTCTGTAGACAAAATGAACGGCTTCCATTTGTCATCACCTCTTAAGCCTGTATGAATTTGCCTTACCAATTTATCCTCTTCAATGTCTTCATCAACAGCTCCTAAAGCATCTGCAATATCTTTCATTCTTGTCACATAGTCTGAAATGGACTGAGAAGCCTTCTTCTTAAAGGTGGTAAACTCTGCCCATAAGGATGCCTTCCTTGACTTAGTAGTATTCTGGAAATGCTCCTCCAACGCATTCCAAATATCAGTTGCACTTTCAAGACCTCGAATATGAGGTAACAAGTAATCATTGACTGCCATATAGATAATGCTCCTAGCTTGAGCATCTTTCTTCATCCAGTTTTTCAAATCTGCTAACTCTTCCCTAGTCGGAACACTAGGATCTCTGAACTGTGGCTTTTCTTCTTCTCCTGTGATATAAGCTATCAAATCTTTGCTCATAAGATGAGCTTCCATCCTCATTGACCACGCAGGATAGTTTTCCCTATCCAGTTTCTCTATCTGTAGAGAATCTCCCATCTTGTGTCCACCTGTGTATTTGAAATCTTCAACCTTTATGAATAATATATGTACCTTTGCTTCAAATTAGACTCCGTTTGTCTTTCTTGATGTCGTATGATCTCTTCCTCAGGTTTTGCCTTCAAGCTTTCACCTTTTAGTTCTTCAGTTGTTGAATTCTTTGTAACCGCAGCAATCGGGATCCTCCTTTCTTTGATTTTGATGTCTCCTGCTCTGATACCACTGATGGAGAGTGTTAATCTCCAAAAGAATAACCTACTCTTGTGATTAGAGCACCTCTATACCAAGAGTAAGTCAAAAACTTCACACCACAGAAAGTCTGCTGCACAATTTCTTCAAATTAATCTATCAAACATGTAAAGTTTTTTATGAAACTTTGTATGGAGTGTCGCCTAGAGATTGCGCACCTCCTTCAAGTGAAATTACTCTAAAAGCTTTAGTATAACTTGAGAAATCAACTTCACAAGTTACCTATGTCTGAAACTGTCATTCTGAACAGTTTATTTTACACCTGCAACTTCTAAGACTTGGTTCTCCTTGAATAGAACCCGTTTAAGCAAATGCTTCTAGTTACGAGTAGCTTATCTTCTAACTTAAAGATTAAGCCCTCACTCATGCAAAACTTTAAAGTATGCACTGAGAAATGATCAAAACATTGATCACTGGAAATGCGCCTGTTTCAGTAAACTTTGAACACTCAACACACATGAATGTTTCTACTGACAATTCTCGTTTTCTGTTTACAATTAAACTCTGAAACTTAAGCTATAGATTGACTAGCTATAGACTTAGATATCCTCAAAAGGATTTCACAAATCATCTATTACAGATGAAAAGCACACAGAAACTTCGGCCCAATATTTCTTCGATTACTCAGAAAGTTACAGTTGAGTGATGAGAGGAAAACTCAACTAACTTTTCATATGTCTCATGACATCTAACTTCTCATTCTTCTCATACTTCTCACATCTTTTCTCATTGTCTCTCATAACCTCTCATTCTCTCATATATGCCTCTCGTTTTTTTTTCCCGACAGTTTCTAAGGTATTTATAGATAAATTTGTACAACCTTATGACGATGACTATACTAGTGTACATATGTGTACATCTTTTCCCGGTTCTTCTTCCAAGCTCCAAGAATTTGTCTTTTCTTCATTCTTTCATCTTTCAACTCTTCATAAACAGAAAACTATAAGAGTGATCATTTCCGGTAACATTCCGGTGACTTTACGGTGAGTTTCCGGTACTGTTCCGGTAACCTTCCGGTGACTTTTTTAAGGAAATTTTTGATGAAGTTTTTGCGGACTTAAAGACCTTCAATTGTTGATTGTCTTGCACCAACAAATGTTTCATATTTGTATTATTTAAATGTCTATTTTCAGGAAGTAATTGAAGATGTCAATAAATTCACAACAAGGAATGGTGGTGACTCGGTTGCTCATGGCAGTGGAACTTGCTTGCCAAACTACATTGGAAAATTGCTAAAGGGAGATTTTGTAATTATCCACAAGGCTTTTTAGCCTCAAGGACACTCCATGACTTCGTTTTTGAAGGCCTTGAGCAAACTTTTGTGTCTATCTACAATAAGCAAGGGAACAAAGATGTAATTTTGGTGGAAAATTCCTTTGCCCTTACTACCCTAGGAGTTAATTTTAGAGGAAAAATGTTAGGTCAAATAGGAATAGATTTTGGTCTTGGATTAAAGAACCCCATGTAATATCCCAATCAATTTTGACTTACCAATTGCCACTATCATTTCAAAGAAAAAAGAGTTTAGCGGAGAGTCCGAAGGCCAAGAGTCAATTGTAAACATTCAAGATAGTAATTAAACTTTTTTCAATTCCCATGCGCATTGAATTGTCGACCCTGTCTTTATGTTTTTGACAACATATGTTTTGCATAGTTAAATCATTGTTTTGTTTATGATTATGTTATGCAATGTGCTTGCAATGACGTAGTAATGCCAAAACATGATTTGTTAGTTCTGTTCAAATGTATCTATGCATGCAAATGAAGATGAACAAAGAAGGACATCAAGTGAAGAACCAAAAAGGCTATTCCTTAGTGGACCAAAGGAATTGAGTAGTCATTCATCATGGAATGGAGGAAGTGCCACATCAAGCCAACTTAGTGATGCAAGGTTGAAGAGCAAGGCTAAATCATAGAGATAGAAGAAAACGAAGACTTATGGATTGACCATCATGCAAAGAAGTAGGACATAGGAAAGGTAAAGAAAGAATATCAAAATCAGTGGAATGGTGAGATAAGAATTTATGATAGAATGAGGTATCTGATTCAAATAGCTACTTGTGGCTCATTAATGCCTAGATAGTATGCATATGTGAGCAAGGTTGATGAATAAACCCACATGATTTGACAAAGAAAATACATTCAGTGAATGGCAAGGGGCTATGCAAGAGGTTATAAAAGGTTTGGAGGACAATCATGGACACTAGTGCCATGGAAGAAGGATATAAAGGTCATTGGAAACCTGTGGAATTATAAGGTCAAGACGCATTCACATGGTAGTATTGATAGATACAAGGTTAGCTTGTAGCCAAAAGTTTTTCTCAGATACATGGAGTGGATTATGAATAAACTTTCAAACATGTCACTAAGACGACTACCACCAATGTTATTGTTGCAATTGCAGCAAGCAAGGAATTGGATGCAATGTCAATGATATGGTCAATATGCTCACGATGTAATATGAACCCTTTGTTTTTGAAGTTTCTTTTTTGTGAATTTTTTGGGAATTCTTTTGTTCTTAAGATTTGCAGTTTTGGTGAAGTAAATTAAATAGAGAAACTTTCAAAACAATGTACACGTGTTGAAGGAAAGCAATCCATTATCCACTATTGTCTCACCCAATAGTTGAGTATAACAAAGATTTTGGTCAAAGTACGTTCCATACTCAAGGTTAGCAATCATTGCATACTTTCTCCAATGAGTTTATAAGAGACTTTTTTGAATGACCTCGGTTTTGTAAAGGGTTTGGGATGGGGTTCATTAATTGGGGTGATTGCAAATCATTTGTGCATTATTTCCTAGCATATGCAGATCCATCACCCATAAATTTCGTTTCCATTCTTGTCTCTCATATGAAATTCTAACCTAAAGTAATATCATGAGAACAATTCTCTTTGATAAAGAAGTGAAATAAATCAGTAATTATGCATATCATCACAATGACATTTGCACAATATCATAATAAAGCAGCAAAAACAGTATTGTCTATTCTCATTCTACATATTTGGTTCTTATTGATTGGCCGTTAAAATTTTTCATAAAGTTATTATGAAATCACATTAATCTCTAGTCCTTAGTGAACAAGTGCCAAATTTGAATATGATTTCTTCCCTAGCCCAAAAACGTTTGATTTTCATCTCAAGTGTTCTCCTAGCCCAAAAACGTTTGCTAAAATGGCTTTTAGTTTTGCTTACTCTGTTCATCTAGAAAGATTGGACCAAGGCGATTCTTATTAATATTATCAGGCTTGCCTTCATCATCTTATATGGACTCATCAAAAGCAAGAGATTTGCTCATAGCTTGAGTAAAGCCTAAAACCTTAGCCACCTCAACATCTTGAGAAAGTGAGAATCTCTTCCTTTTAATAGGTTTTCTAGAAGTTTTGTCAAACTAGGGTTAAAAAATTGAAAATATTTGCGCGAAGGACATTGTAAATTGGTGTTTTAGTAAAATTTCATATAGGATCTTTTTAGAATAAATTTTCTCTTCCATCTCAAAGACTAAAATTCCTTTAAGACTTTTTTCTCATTTCATTTTTTGTTGATCCTAAGTTTGGCTGTCGTTTGGTTTGTTAAGACCCGTTGCAAGTGTTTCTTCATCAGTTTATTTTATTGGATTTGTTCATCTACCATAGTTTATTCTTACCTTCTCTTATATCTCTTCTTATTTGTTGATTCAATTAAGACCCTTCTCCTTGTTCGAGGATACTTTGTAAAATTATCCACTTCATTGTACTCTTGTAACTCTCCCTCGAGATTTACTTTCATATTGCTTCTCATATCTTTTCCTTTACATTGAGAATATGACAATAGACACAGAATTGTTCAACCACTGAATTCCAAGCTATCCTTTGAAAAATTTCATCTCTTTCCTTGACTAGAGCTTCAATGGAATGTTTTTTATTCTCATTAGATTGTTTGAGCTCCCTTGTAAAACATTCTTACGTGTCGACTGTTCATGAGGTTTACAAACATGTTGAGCTGTTCAAGCTTTCCATTTCGTGCAAGAGAATGAGATTCTAAAATAGTAAATTCTCATTAAAGACATGCCTATCATCTAGTCGTGTCGTATTCAATATATAGCTGAAGACACTACGAACCAAATAGTAAGAGAAGTCGTCTGCACTATTACTCCTATATCACAATTTCAACTCAAAACGTGTACTATAAAGGATAACAAATATTAATTAGATCCTTAAAAGAAGAACATTTTTTTCTCACCTATAAGCAAAGAGAAGTAGAAGTATTTACCCCGAATGTCAGATGGATAAAAAAATCCATCTTTTGTATTTACCAACCTTCCGTTGTGTGTTCGATGCTCTTACACGCATCATGATGCCTTCCAAAAATAAACCGTTTCGATCATTTGTTTCTTTATTCGCATGAGCGAGAACCCGGACTCATAACCCACGAATTAGTATCTGTTTCTAGAAATTCCCTCTCTATGTATTCGGTTTTTACCAATGGTTTTCTTCTAAATTAATCGTGAAGTTATAAAAAATATAAGCATTTGTAATAAATCTTGATAACAATATAGTTACAACGCACTCATTATTATTATTATTATATACTAGCTTATTCTTTTTTATTCACTTCAAAGAGTATTCATTACACCATTGGACGGGGTACATCATCTCTGAAAACAAAAATCAATTCACATCATCTCTTGTATTGAATAGGTTGATATTCTTTCTCTATGGAAAGTCCAATTTTTAAAAAAAGGAATAACGTAGTTATGGATTTCTTCAAATACTTGAACAAATTAAAGAAGCCAACGGAAAATCTCGGTAATAAGATTCAAACGAATAAAATAGATGTGTTTGATCCACTGTTGAGAAATCTACAGTTCCGTTCACGTACAAGATAGGGACTTTCCTAACACTTCTTCATTGCACTATGTGAGTCGAGGATTCATCAATCCTTGACAAGTGTCTCGATCGCTCCTTACATTAATGTTTATTCTTGAGAGCTTCCTGTTCCATGAAAGCTTCATCTTCAAATGGACATTAACATCATTATGAAAAATCTAGCATGGGATACAAATTCATGGTTATATTAAGCGGATTTTAAAGGACTTCAGTACATAACATAACTATAAATGCTTTGTTGGAGTCAGTTCATATCCCAGATAACCTCCCTCGGAGCATTATATGTCATTCTATAAAATTATGTAATGTGTGCGCAGTCATAGAACACATCAGGAAGAAAAAAATGGACACACATATGATTTCCAGAATATTCAAAAGCTTTCCAAGCGGTTATTGATTGATCATGTTGAAGAACCAAGATACAAACCATCCGTAAGTGGTAACACTCTACAGAACGGACTCTTTGAGAAGAAATGATTCCCTTTTATAGTGGAAAAACAGAAAGTATTCATTGAAAAGGGGATTTCTTTGCCATTCGTAGCGTACAATGAAGGCGTTCGCATAGGCTTCGAAGTATGCATGTTTAACATGGATCTATGATACGAATGATACTCGAAATAAGCGTGAATTTTAGGTCACGCATATTATTATTTATTATGTGTAGACAAATGGGTTCATTGCTTGGAGACAGTTAGTAGATTAACGAGAGATAATCTAAAAGAATAATTGTGAAAGGCTTTGTGGACTTGAACATTGACTTTTACGAAATGGTTAGGAATGTCTTCATTTGACTTTGCCCAACTCTTTGTAATAGAAATGCTTCTAATGAAGAAAGTACCACTACTGCGTGAGACCTTAACAAAGGTAGCTCGAAGAGAGTAAGCAGTCAGATCGTATAGGTCATAAAAGAGAGAGAGAGAGAGAGAAGTTTTATATAGTTTGAGTCGTTTGAACCGACACACGAAGATTTTATTGCCATCTACGAAGCTCTCGAAACGTAAAGCTACAAATCCAAAAACATTTATAGGGATTGATGCTGTTCTATTGTTTTATAGGTATTGTAAAAGTTTTAGAAGTGTGTGGATTGATATCGAGCAAATATGGAAGCTTGAGAGAGAGAGACAGAGACAGAGAGATTGCTCATGACACATGACGTATCCATTGTTCAGAGTGAAAAGCAGCCGATTGCGGAATTTCAACGTAGCAGTGACATTCCGTAAAATGGAGAGGAAGCGCGGATATTCTTGTATCCCCTTTTACGAGACCTCGTTCTTCAAAATTCATGGGCATATCATTCCGCACACATATGCGGCCGCAGCCCGATCTGCCGGTTTTAATTTGTTGCTCACTGTCCATCGTCAACGTCCGCAATAGAGAGCATGTGAAGCCATCGCGATGGAGCTGTGGGCTTCCGCTGAAGGCGAAGCCGGATCAATCGAAAGGTAGAGCTCAAGAAAAAATATTTGGCTACGACATGAAAAAATCGATTGTCCGTCGGGCAGGGAGTTGGAATCCACGTTCGCCATCGCCACGAGAGTTGTATATTCCGTGAAGGTTGTCGGAGTCCGCGACTGATTGCAGCAGGGGGCAATCGTGTCGACAGCTGGTCTGTCAGTCGTATTGCTTATCCTTCGTGACCGACGGGCTGTCAGTCGTGACTGACGCGGAGCTATGAGGGCCTTCACGACCGACGCGGAACCGGGTGGCAGGAGCGATTGACAGCGAACTAACAGGGCTAGGCAGGCCTTCGCGACCGACGCAGAACCGGGTGGCAGGAGCGATTGACAAAGGGGGCTGGACTTAACATAGATCGAGAGTTTGTATTGTTAGTTTTTTTATTGCATAAGAGTTAAGAAGAGGCTCGAGTGAGTCATCGGAAACCGCTGCTATCTCTTTAAAGTAGAACTCTCTGTTTTCTTCTTCTCCACATCAAAGCCACACCCAGACACACGAACTTAAGGATTTTAGGAAAACACTTAAAGAAAGAACTCCCGATCACGTGGTCGATGGTGAAGTCTATGGCAAGTACATTGGACACTGACGCAAGCTTCATCAATCTCCCTTCATGGATTGGGTGATTCCCTTCATTGGCTCATAGAAGCATCGCTTTAAGCTCGCAAAAACTTCAAATCGTGAGTCCTGTTATTGAAAAGGATTGATGAATTCGTATTGTTTTTGGTGAGTCTCGCTTCCATGTCTACCATCGTTCCATCTTTGGTCTTAAGCAATGTGGCTCCCACCCGATCCCACTGCCCCCCTGAGGTGGACTCCGTCCCCTTGGACGTTGCACCTCCGGTGGTCTTTTTGTGCAAGGAATCGGTGGTGGCAAAGCAAGAAGTATTGATGAAAACTTTTCTCATCGACCAAGTATTTGGCTCTAGGCCCCCTCTCAAAAATGTGAGAACTTGGTTGCATAAGGAGTAGTTCGTGTGTGGTATAATTGTGTGCAAATGTCAATTCTTGCCGGCGAATCACCTACTTCTAGTGTTTGAGAATGAAGAGATGGCCTTCCAGGCCCTGCAAGCCAGCTCCTGGCTAGTGGGCCGGTCAACCTTATGCCTTTTTAAGTGGACCCCAGACTTTGTTCCGAACAAGTCAAAGCCTATTCATTACCGGCTCTCGGTGGAGCTTCCCAATCTACCCTATTTCTTGTATGGATTTCTTCGAGAAATCGTTTCACCGATCCGTCACTCAATGGCCTCAGGGGAAGATATTGGGGGGCTAATCTACGAGGGTACTCAATACTCTTTCAATGCACGTTGGCACCCACAAATTTGCGTTGAAAGGGAGTTGAACCACGTCCTCCCATCGAAGATCTCCATAAACTATGGCAATGGTATGATTTGGGTTCAGGAGATTACCTATAAGAATTCGCCCAATGCATGCTTCCACTGCGGGCTCCAATGTCACACGATCAAAGACTATCCCTTGAAGCAAAATACCAAGAAAAATAAGCCTAAACCGGATGGGGCCTTGGATCCTTTCCCTCAAGTTGGCACTAGGGGCCATCCCTCTCCGATGGAGGAAGAAGCGGGCACTCGTGTTGAGGAGATGGAGTCAGAAGGGCTCACCGAAGTAAGACATAGGAGGAAAGTTAGCCCTTCAAGACCACTAGCAAGGAACGTTACGACCATTGCCCCTTCAAATAACATGTACCCCAACCTAGAAAAGGAGATTAATGAGGTCGACCTCCCAGGTGATAACCTTTATGAAGGATACCCTGCTGACAATTCCCTTGGATGCTCTACCAGCAAAGACGACAACCAAGAAGGTTACACCACCAATAAAGAGGATGTCTTCACCACCAGCAACGAAGACAATCAATACAGTGAAAGCTCCTTCCTTGGCCCTACTCCTCCACTATGCTTGCCAAGCTTACTACAACAAAAGTCAAAGCTTAAAGGGAAACAACCATCAGACATGCCTTGGAAGAGCCCCCTCAAGCGTAGGATCCTCTATTGGGAGGAAAAAAGAAGATCAAAAGAAAAAAAAAGATCACGTCCTTCCCCGCAAAGAGGGCAACCATCAATAATGAAAATCACCTCGCTTAACATCAAGGGGTTATCGGACCCCTCAAGAGTGGCGATTCTTGGTCAATGGTTCAAATACAAGTACCTCAACTCTGACTTTATCTGTTTACAAGAGATTAAAATCGACGTAGAGGATCTCCACAAACAACTTAAACACATTTCTCTCAACCACCTTTAGCTCTCCACTTTGCACCCTAGGGGGGTGGGCGGCGCTGCAATTCGTATTAGTCACTCCTGATGCAACAGGCTCACCTCGACTCGTGAAAATCTAAATCATCGTTGGATTGCTACCTCTTTCGGGTTCCCTAATCAGTTCACCGTGTTCTCACTTTATGCCCCCAATGGTGAGACGGATAGAATCGACACTTGGACTTCCCTCGACTCCCTCTCACACAATGTTTTGCTTTGCGAGGACTTCAACTTGGTTTAATTTCCTGAGGACCGTTGGAATAACAAGGGGAAAATTATTGACAGTCAGGAGAAAGAGATATGGGATAAAATCAAACTCCATCTCGACTTGGTGGAGGTGAGAGATATGAAGGGGTTCTCCTGGTCTAACCTCCAACTAGGGGACTCTCTGAGGAAAGAAAGACTTGATAGATGTTACATTGACCAAAATACCATCCTCCAGTGGGGTATTCCTTCGATTTCCCAACACATGGACCTGACTATCACGGACCACTACCCAATTACTCTGTCCTTCAAACCGATTCCCACGCTCCGGAAAGCTCCTTGGTTTCATGCTTGTCAGAAGTCGTTTTCCCTCCCCTCTATCCACCAAGAAATTTTCGTAGTTTCGGTGGAGGCCTTTGCCTTCTATAATGAACTGGCTAAGTGCTGAAGAAGCGCGGTGGAAAGGACTTGACAAATTCTGATCAGAACTCATAAGGCCATAAGAGATATCGAAAAAAAAAAAAGAGAAATGGTATACAGGAAACTCTCACGACTTGAAGAAGTAGTAAACAAGGGTAACTTGCAATGCGAGCAAGGTCTTCTAAAAATCAAGGGAAGACTAAGGTTTGAGGAGGTTCAAAGGAAAAATCTTCAAAGATCCTTCAAAGACTAGTGGGCCGGGAAGGCCGACAAACCATCAAAACAGATGTGTAACATCCTCAAAAAGAAACAAGCTAGGAAATCCATCCCCTTCTTGGTCGATAACAATGGGAACGAATGTAGCACGGAAGTAGAGAAGAGATCCATGATTGTCCAGCACTTTACCCATCTAAAGGGTAGCTCATTCTAGAATCCCTCAGAACATGAATTCTCTTTTGGAAGCTAACATTTCCGAGAACCAAATTATCGAGGTTATTGATGCTCTTCCTAATGGAAAAAGTCCACATCGTGATGGCCTCAGCAACGCGTTTTTCAAGTCCTTCAAGCATGTGGTGGCCACCCCACTACGTTTGGTGTGGATCGAGGCTTTCTCCTTCGGTGCCCTTCGTGAGTGTCTTAATAATGGCATCATCAAGTTAGTACACAAAAGGGGAGATAAGAACAAAATTGAAAACTGGCGGCGGATTACCATGCTCCAAACTGGATACAAGATAATTGCCAAAGTTATCGCCAACAGAATCTCTTGTCATTTAAAGTCATGGCTATGTGGGGACCAGAAAAGTTTTGTCAAGGGTAGATCTATACTTGAAGCAATTGTCGATATTTGGGAAGGCCTTACATTTGCTAAGGAGTCTGCACAAGATCTCGTATTCATTAAGATCGACTTTGACAAAGCATATGAGAGATTGGAATGGGACTTTATTCTCTAATCACTAAAAGACCTTGGATGCAGCCAAAAGTTCACAAAAATGGTTTCCACTCTTCTCAGAAACACTTCAACTAGAATAAATATCAATGGTAAGCTCTCTGAGCCCATACATTTAAAAAGATCTATCATGCAAGGCTGCCCTTTGGCTCCTCTACTCTTTGCTATTGCCTCGAACGGCCTCAGTCGCCTATTAAAGAATCACATGGACTCTAGCAATCTTATGGGTCTTTCCCAACCTCTAAATCATGGCCAAATGATTGCTAGACTCTTTGCCGATGATATGAATGCCTTTGTGCATAACGATATGAACACCATTGAGGTGTTCTGGAGTTGCCTTGACACCTTTTGTGTGGCATGAGTTTCAAAAATTGTTGTTAGATAAGGGGTGTCAAGTTATCCCTAGTTGTGAAGTCTTCCGTCTCCTCGGCATCCCGATGGGCTTCGACATCACAATGGACCAACGATGGAACTGGGTGCTAGACAAGCTGTATAGCAAACTAAATCATTGGAAAGGTATGCAAGTCAACTTGGCAGGGCGTGCTATGGTTGTTGACACATTTATGCTTTCAACGACTATTTAATTTATCTAGTGTTGGAGACGGAAGGAGAAAGAATTGGCCAAAGTGGAAAGAATCTACAGAAACTTCCTTTCAACTTGGGCCCCAACAAGAGGGGGATTCCCAAAATCAATTGGGAAATTTTCATTAGCTCAAAAGACTCGGGGGCATGGGTATTTTGGATACCATTGGGCTGGCTCACAAGCTAGAGGTTAAGTGGCTTATCAAGGCTTGGAGCAATAGTGAGTCCTCTTGGGCTAAATTGATATTCAAAAACTCAAATTACCTTACCTTTGTTGGCCATCCTGGCTGGAAGGACATAGGGATTCTCACGCTTTTGGTCTCCCACCTCCTGGTGTCCCCGAAAGGCTCTAGCCTTGTGCTTTCTTTATGGAAGAGTTGGAACAAGGCCAAACAATTCAATAGAATTAGTGATAGTGGAAGTGGGTGGCTGGAATAAGACAAAATGACTCTATTTGGTTCCTGATCAGCGACATTAGAGGAGTGGAGCCTTGGAACCTTCAAACTGCAAAGCGATTATGGAACAAGGGGTTCAAATAGTAGAGCTCTTGGAACAAGAGACCAACCAATGGATTAGGTTCAAAGACTTAGACCCGATACATAGAGTTACCCTCGAGGAATGGACTCTTCTTCAAGGGAGATGTTTGGCGTGGGACCGCTCAACTATCTGCCTTCTCTCCGAACAGGATCTTCCTTACCTTGAGGGCCTCAAATGGAGCAATGGCCCAACTTCAAAGAGAACTTAGATGCTCATCACACCCTTAACAAGAGGTGGTGCCTTTCTTGGACCAAACTTCGCTGGGAACTAAAGTTCATGTCTATTTGGCACCCCCTATTTGAGATGAAAACTTTTGTTCTCATGTGGCAGATTCTGCATAAGGGAATTTGGTCCAATGCAAGGGCTAATAAAATCTGTGGTGTGCCGCCATGGTGCAAACATTGCAATCGATGCATCGAAGATTTAGCTCACTTGTTCTTCGATTGCCCCAAGTCTCGTGTTGAATTTGGCATCACGTGACACGGGTTTTGAGACTCATGCACCAAATCAACTAGCAACAGGTGTTGTTGGGTGAGGCGGTCGACTGCTCATCGAGCCTGTTGAATGCCATCAGGAGCGAGAACCTTTGGAAGATTTGGAGGGAGCGATGTGCTGTCAATTTTGACCAAACTCCTAAGGAATGCTCGATAGAGAAATCATTGATTCTTCTAGGTAAAAGAATCTCCCGAGATAAGAGATCTCCACCGTTTAGACATCACTGTATTTATCTCCTCTAAAACAACAACTTGAAACCCAAATTGGTCCCACATGAGGGTGATGATAGATTTATCTGCCTCATTTGTAATGCCCTTTATCTTGCCATACTCCTCCCCTACATTGTGGGATTTGGGGAGTTCCATGGGTACTAGTCCCATTCACTTGTAACTTTTCTTCTTGATTTTAATTAAAGTTGGCGATTCTAGCTGATTAAGAACTGCAATCTCATAAAAGTGCAAGTGATTAGAATGCAGTTTGATAAAAAAAAAGGGAAATTCCCGTCGAAACCTTATCTCCTTAGAAGATTAAATTAATTTAAAATATAAATGAAGACGGGCATAATATCCCACATAGCAAGGTCTAAAATTTTGTACGTGCACTTGCGGAGGAAGAGAGGAGAGAACATGTGCATAGAATCGTAATGAAAATATTAAGACCCATCCCTTGTACAAAATCAGTGATCAATAACATGATCAGACTTTGCGAGCACCGATAAACTCTTTTCAAAAATTACTTACGTCTCCGGGGCTTTTGTCAATTTTGTTCAAACGTTAAATTACAAATCACATCTCATTTCATTAGTGAAAATTAACTTTTTAATACACGCACAAGATTGGGAAAGACGCAATAAGTTGTATATTGCGAGAAAAAAAGTTGATAAATTGATTAGCAAACTCCATACAAAACAAGTTATCAAAGTAGAATAAAATACGTAATTACAACTGTAAAAAGCTTTTTTATGCGCTTTGTTTATGGGTTAAGTTATCAAACTAGGCTGGTCAGTCAAGCTAGTTGTTATCCTAGCATGATCAATTCATAGAAACCTTCCATATTAATAAGCGTAGAATGAACCATAAATTCTTTCTTCTCAATGTATATATAAACCATTGTTATCAGGTGGTTAATTGGTTTCTTGTTTAACCAAAAGTGTTCCTTGAAATTTCCCACTCATGTGAAACATTGGATCCACTAATGTTTTACTTATTTCCATAAATGTTGCGATCCCTTGTAAAACCTTCTCACGGGTCGAAATTTCATGAGGTTTACAAACATGTTGAGCTTTTCAAGATGCTTTCGATTTTGTACAAGAGAACCTGATTCTGAAATCGTAAAATCTAATTCAAGACATGAATCCTATCATGTAGTCGTGCCTTACTCAACATATAGTTCATGATACTACTACAAAAATAGTATGAGTAGTCCGCACTATTACTCCTTCTACATTAAAATTTCAACTGACAACGTGAACTATAAAAGATATTAAAATATTAAGATCTTAAGGACACGACCATTTTCTTGTAACCTTCAAGCAATGAGAAGTAGAGCGATTTATCCCCAATGTCAGATGGATGAAAAAATCCATCTTCTGTATTTACCTTACTTCCGTTCCGTGATCAATGCACTTACACGCATCATGGTCCTATCCGAAATAAACCGTTTTCATCATTCGTTTCTTTATTCTCATGAGCAAACACCCGGACTCTCAACCCGCGAATGAGTATCTGTTTCTAGAAATTCCCTTTCTATGCGTTCGGCTTTTACCAATGGTCTTCTTGTAAATTAATCGTGAAGTTAAGGCAGGTATGACCATCTGTAATCCATCTGATTAACAGTATAGTGAAAACACAGTCATAATTAATATATACTAGCTTACTTCATGTTCCATGACAGCTTCATCTTCAAATGGACATTAACATTATTATGACATAGGAAGCATGGGATACAGAGTCATGATTATATTAGGGCCATTTTAGAGGTCTTCAGTACATAAGATAACTATGGAAAATTTCAATTTAAAATCCCGAAACGTTTTTGGTTGAGTATGTCACAATACATAAAAAAATCTTTCCTTACACCGTTGAATGTGTCTATATGTATCCTTCCGGATGATGTATATACATACCTTCTTGGAATTGTCTTTCAAAGTCACATTTCTAACATCCCATCGACTAAGATTCTAACATCTCATCACTATCATCTTTGAAATTTTTCTTAGATTTCTATGAAGATCTATAACATACATTTTTGCCATTTTTTCTTAAATAAGCCTTCCTCGATACCTTTTAATTGATGCATTTGTGTTGGTGTTGGGATTTATTTTCTAGGTGTTGAATCCCTTCTTTTGTTTTATTCTAGAGATTTATATGCCTAGGGGAATGAGAAGTTCCTTGCTAAGGGGTAGCTAAGGCCAAAAGCAGAGAGTTCATAAAAGGTACCTACTCGAGATGATCAAATGAGTTGAAAGACCTTAGAGAGAAATCTCAATGGTGACTAAGCAAGGGTTATACATAGTTAAGGAGGTGATTTTGAGGTATCTCATTCGCAGCTTCTTACATTAGAGCTTATAGAGAGCTCTTGGGAATTCTCAAACCCTCCTTTTGCATGTGTTTTCTCCCTTGTATTTCGTTGTTTGACATGGATATGGCGAGGAATGAGTATCCCAAGGGGTTATGCAGGCCTTGAGAGCCTCTTTCTATGCATCAACGGCTTTATAGAGGTATGAATAGCTCTCGTGTGAGATAATTTTATTTCCACCAAACTTGAAGCTTGTATTGTCTCTGTTTCTTGTCCTTTTTGTAGATTTGCCTACATGAGTATGTAGAATGTAGAATTTCACACATTTTGATATGTGATATGCAAGGGGAAATCTTTGATGCCCAAGGCGATATCACCTCATAAATTCTAGAACACATTCAACTTTGAACTTAGATAGAGAGAGGGAAAGAAAAAAGAGTAGATTCATGAGCTCAAGAATACACACAGAGGTTCATACATAGACATACATTTGCACATATGATGACAAACATCACAAATTATGCATTCAAATGCATATTTATCTACTAGTACATTAGTGTATGAACTTATGTGCATACATAGTTACCTACATTTGTTTTTCTATGCATGAGCTCCTCTTCAAAGATCGGATTAGAGAGTTTTACCTTGCTATAGAATCCACACTCGAAGACCTTTTCAATGAGTGCGTGAAAGTACTATTTGGGTTGGCTTTAGAATTCAATTGATGGCATTTAGTTTGCTAATTGTATCCAAAGAGAGAGATGTTGGCCATATACCTACGTTTACTATTTTCGTGATAACTTTCTTCATATGACATCCATATGGAGAGCTTAAAATTTTTCTATATTCCACACATCAAGACCTATCTTTCGAGGCGTGATATTTCAGATTATAACACTTGCAACCTATGTCTACATAAGATTTTCGTTGGTTGTTTATAAGTGAGGGGTTCTTTTAAATTGCAATTCATGATGATTCTTGATGCGTATCACTTCTTAATTATACTTAGCATCACTTAGGAATTTAACGCATTCAATATTTTATCTTCGCACACAAGATTTCCCTTAATAATGGTTTGTTTTTAAAAAAATCATGTTGATGGTGACTTTCCTGTTTCTAGAATCTTTTTTGCAAGTAGGAAAGCAAAAAGAAACTAACTTCAACAAGAAGAAAACATATCTTCGTGAGTGCATGTAGTTCCTAACACTCTATTTTGTCTATTTTAATTTCTTGAATCTCATGGAGTGAAGAGAAGTGGCTTGCTTGCCACTAAGATTATGTTTTAAACTATTGTTTAGTTTTGTTTTCCATTTTACTAGGGGATCGCTGCCCAGATTTTTGTAACCTCATAGCATTATACGCCATGAAAAGATTAGAGAGATATAGTCTTTGAGGGATGAAGCTTATGTGTGTTTCTAAAGTAGTAGCAAGAGTAGATGCTTGTGAAGTAGTTTTAGGACATGAGAAGATGTAGGAAAGCGTGCATACTCATATTTTCTCTAAAGAAGTTTTGTTCTTATTTTTTATGTCATTAAGATGAGTAGGATTTTGGTCAAACATGACTGACTTTGTGAATTTGACATGAAGAATTTTGTGATAAAAT
This sequence comes from Ceratopteris richardii, assembly GCA_020310875.1. Lineage (NCBI taxonomy): Eukaryota > Viridiplantae > Streptophyta > Polypodiopsida > Polypodiales > Pteridaceae > Ceratopteris > Ceratopteris richardii. The sequence continues at coordinate 97,920,581 of CM035431.1, forward strand.
AAGTCTATGATCCAAGGGTCTAACTGGTTTACATAGATCTCAAATCAGAGAGCGTTCAGTGAGCCATGTGTATGACCAAAGATCTTGAGTCTAGACTTACCAGAAGGTCATTTACTCATGTAACCAGGTGATCCACTTAGCCTAGTGGTTAAGAATCAAGGATGTGAAGGAGGAGGTCTTGGGTTTGATCCCCATGGGATACATGGAGAGAGTGTTTTGCTTAAAGAGCTCTATAACCTTCTAGAAGCGTCCACTTGAGTTAACTCTAGTTAACAAGGACACTTGGTGCACATGCAGTTACATGGCTCACACATGGATGATTAGTATTCACTTTGCCAAAGAAGGCAGTCCCCTAGAGAGAGCTATATATAGAGGAACAAGGTTGGGAGGAGAATCATCTCTTTAGCATGTGGTGGTCCTAATCCTCATTCTCTTGCATTGGTTTCAGAGCAAGGTTTCATGGTGACCTTGGCTTCATTATCTTCCTCATAAGTTTCCCATGGAAGCCTATGTCCTTATGTGCTTTGAGAATCAACATGTTCATCTCTTCCATGCAATTTCTTCGTTGTCGTGTGCGTTCATAACTACTTCTTAGATTAGCAAAAGAATTTGTATTCTTTGCATCAGGAAGTAGACAGGTTCTGAACCCGCGATCTGCTCATGACTACATTTTAGCCTATCCATCAAGGCGTACCTATCAGTGTCCATTTGTGATCATGCATTATTATTATTAGAGAGTAATGCTCTCTATTGTTGTTATATTGAATTCATAAAACAAAAGCAATGATAATGGTTAATATCACGATGTGAATATGTAACATCATTCACTCACGAGTTCGTTCTGATTACAAGGACAAACACTTAAATAGATGTAACAATCGAAAATATCAAATAACCAGAGATGGCGGCACAGGATTGCAACTCACGTCTACTACGTGAAAAATAACACAGATATTAGTATTGCCCATGAGTCATGGATGCGTGGATTAGCCGAGATGAACATAATCATATTGTCTTAGCTGCTACATACGCTCTTGAACTGTAGCAATCTTTACTCTCCACGTGCTTGAATTCTGAAGCAAAAAGGTAGAAGTTTTTGGGAATTGAAGTGATGACATGCAGCATGATTTACGCATAAGCTATCCACCAGTGCCAATCCGTCTAGAAATAAGGCCACTTGTTTGGCCGGAGTGGGTAATTCTGGAGCAGGGCATCTCTCTAGGTATTGCCTAAACCTTCTTCCTACGAGCCTCATTGTCTCTTGAGGTGTTTGCTTGAAGCTGTATATCAAGGAAGATGTGTTATGCCTAATGCCACTTTTGGAAAACTCTGTGATGAATGCTTCAAGAAGTTGGTCTATACTTCTGCACTGATCTTGGTGAAGTTGTTGAAACCAAGTCAATGCAGTGTTCTTGAGAGTTAGGCCAAAAGCATTGTATTGAGTGAACAAGTCTTCAACTTGGTGAGCTCGCAACACTTGTCTAAACTCGGCTACATGGTCATACGGGTCTCCTGTGCCATCGAAGCAATTCTTCATGGACTTAACCAACTGTGTAGGTCTTAAGGTTCTAGCATGTTCTCTAGGCCTTGGCAGAGGGAATTCGTATGTATTTCTTGGATTCCTTGGATCCCTATGTCTCTCCCTGTATATCCTATCAGTCTCTGTCCTCGTTCTCTCTCTTCCAAGTGGATTACCAAAGCTCACCTCGGGTATATCTCTACTCCTCTCTCTTTGTGTTCCAAGAGCCTGAGATGTTCCAGCTCCTTGGTGACCATAAGACACATTGGATTGAAGTTGGGGGAAAGATAGATTCACCCTTCCAAGTGTAGGTGTGTCTTCCATGTTTTCAGACCACAAAGATCCTCTCTAAAGCATCATCTAAGTAGGTTACTTTGCCTGTGCTATCAGGATCTTTGAGTTCATAAATGGTAAGAACTCCTACTTCATTAGGATTCTCATGCTTATACCTCCAAAAAGCCTCATCCGTCTCTCAATTCAAGAGCAAATCTATGCTCGTATTATCCTGGGGAACCTACTTTGAAGTCATTATTCTCGTTAGAACCGACTTGCCACGAGGGGTTTTTGGTTCTTTTCCTAAGTCCCCTTGCTCTATGTCACCTATTTTGACCTTTGATATTATGTTGCCAAACTCATCTGTTCTTTTTGGTTGGCTACTGACCACATATATCGTTCCTTCTTTGTCTATGTAGGAGCCATTTTTGAACTTGACGACAGGGTGTTCTAATCCAATGGGCTGATCCGGATTTTTCATTAAGACAACAGATCTTCGCAAACCATCCTCATAGATGTGTGCACCTAAGCGGTTGGTCCTAATATACTGTAATTGAGTTTTGTAGGGACCTTCAGGTCTTTCCAGGTATGCCACTCTTGAGCTACCTATAGGTCTTTCAATGTTATAAGACATCTCACAGTCACTAGTTTCTGAGTCTACAGCGTAGGGGTAGTCACTCAACTGCTGAGCCCAAAGATCTGGCAGTATGATTGACACTAGCCTCGGATGATCTAATACTTTGACGATCTCTCCCTAGGTGTCTTCCTGATCTAAGGTTCATATGCCCTTTGTACATTGCTGATTCTTTGATACCAATCACTTGTTCCTTTTGAGTTCCTTTGTATGTGTTTTCTTATCTTTAATTAAGCATCCTCAAGAGCACTTAAGTGTGTTGTACTTGATGTTCTGCGTCCACTTAGTTTGAGTTCATTTCCTTTAAGTTATCCCTTGACTGCAATTTAGCCTATTCTTGGACTTGAGAAATTAGAGGGTCTTACATCTTGAGTATTCCTATCGTACCCCTAGTCAATCAAGACAACTATTTGCACTTAGCCTATGCTAAGAATGGACTGAGGGGGTTGAGAGATGTTCCAACCTCAAGTCGCTTCTCCTTGCTATGCTTGTCTGCCCAGGAAACGGGTTCCCAAGCCTGCATGCAATGGCACTTGCTTTTCTTTCTCCAAAAGCTCTCGATTATCCGATAAAAATCCCAAGTTTAGCTCCACGTTTTACCCTCAATTGATAGAGAATTTATTTCAGACACTTTAATGACCCTTTTTTCCCCCTTTTCTATTGCCAAAAATTTTTCTGTAGAACTTCCTTGGTGTATCTACCCCATAGAGGGTCAACTTTAAAATACCCTATCTAAAAATCAATGCATTATTCTTATAAAAAAAACGGAGTGTGGTATATGCCAAAAGCTTTCAGAGAAGCCCTAGAGCTCAAAAAATGGATTTCATATGAAAAAGTTATGACAGTTCAGGGTTTAGGGGGTTAAACAGAAAAACAGATCCTTTCAGGAGTTTAGTGCTATTTTCTAAGGCCTTTGTAACTGCATTAGTAATTGAGTATGTAAATATGCCCAAAATTTAGCCTAAATTTTCAAAAAAGTACCCCTTTAATTTTTTGCCGAAAATGCCTGTCTATCGCGATAGAGAGTGACTGTCGCGTGGGCCTGTCTATCGCGATAGATGTGTGTCTGTTGCGATAGACGGGGTCTGTTGTGGTTTGGTCTGTCGCGATAGACAGTGTCCGTTGCGGGTCTCTGTCTATCGTGATAGACGGGTGTCTGTCACGATAGACGGGTGTCTCTTGCGATAGACGGGGTCTATTGTATGTCATGGGCCTTTCTATCGCGATAGACAGTCTCTATCGCGATAGACACTGTTTGTCACGATAGACGGTGTCTGTCACGATAGATGTTGTATGTTGCAATAGACTTTATCTATCGCGATAGATTGAAAAAACGCAAATTTTTTAGAATTTTTTAGTGATTTGGAGTGCTCTCATGGTATAGGTTATTGTGCCAAACATGGATTCAAAAAATATTAAGTTTTTTTGTCTGTCGCGATAGACAAAGGTCATCGTCTCGGGACCTTTGCAAAGTCTCTCATACTTGTGCAAGCTACTGGAGATGGTGGTACAGTAAGATCGTGCAGTAAAAGCTCAAAAAACACACAAAAACTGATAGCATGCAAGCTCTCTCTCGCTCTCTCTCACAAGTGAAATGAGGTGGGGAATGGAATATGACCAAAAACTGAATTTTTTGTAAAGATGGAGACGGAGGTTGGAGATGGTGAGGATGATGATGATGATGCAAAAAGAAGGATATTACCTATGACTCCAATGTCTCAACTCTACGTCTTACCCTCACATGCTCATCCTCGAAGCTCTCTCCCTTGTAATGGTGCCAAATTTGGTATCACTCTAGCACAATGGTGAGTACCAACGTGAGGAGATACACCTCATAATTTTCAATCCATGGAGACGTGAGGACTAGTAGGAAGACTATGAGCAGGTGATGGCACAAGTGTGTGAGTGAGAAGCACACAAACATGCACACACGTACACACACGCGCACACAAGGCAAGAACAAGGAGAGGAACAATGGAGTTCTTTGCATTAGTCAAAAAGTCTCTTACATAAGCTCAATTCACAAACAATCTAACCTCAAAAAGGAGTTCTCTGGCTCTTTTTATAGTTTTTTTACTAGCTTTGGCCTTGTCCAGACCTAGTGTCCGGCCTAGTAAAAAATTAGGTTCTAGAGCCTATTTGAGGGCTCAAACGGAGTCTCAAAATTATGAAAATTGGTATCTAGCTAATTCTAATACTGTTCAAGCTTGAGGACTCCTTCGCATGAAGAAAATGGAGTCTATGCTATCAAAAACAGGACTTACACTGTATTTGTAGTGATGAAAATCACTTGAGTTGGAAATTGTTTATGAAAAAAATGATGTTTATGAAAAAAATGACTGGGCTTTGCTGTCGCATTGTGCACGATTGCTCTGTTGTGCATGTATGATCTTCATATGACTAGTATGCCAACAAGATATCAGAAAAAAAAGAAGAGAAATGGTATACGGGAGACTCTCACGACTTCAAGAAGAAGTGAACAAGGGTAACTTTGAATGCTAGCAAGGTCTTCTAAAAATCAAGGGAAGACTAAGATTCCAGGAGGAGGTTCAAAGGAAAAATCTTCAAATATTCTTCAAAGAGTGGTGGGCGGGGAAGGCCGACAAACCATCGAAAGGGATGTGTAACATCCTCAAAAAGAAACAAGCTAGGGAGTCCATCCCCTTCTTGGTCGATAACAATGGGAACGAATGTAGCATGGAAATCAAGAAGAAATCTATCATTGTCGAGCACTTTACCCATCTCCTCGGGGTCCCGACTCCTCTTTCCCCGCACAAGCGTGACTACATGGATACAATCTCAAGGGTAGCTCATTCTAGAATTCCTTAGAACATGAATTCTCTTCTAGAAGCTAACATTTCCAAGAACGAAATTATCGAGGTTATTGATGCTCTTCCCAATGGAAAAAGTCGAGGTCCTGTTCAAGCATGTGGTGGCCACCCCACTACGTTTTGTGTGGCTCGAGGCTCTCTCCTTCGGTGCCCTTCCTGAGAGTCTTAATAATCGCTTCATCAAGTTAATACACAAAAGGGGAGATAAGAACAACATTGGTTGGCCGATTACCATGCTCCAAATTGGATACAAGATAATTGCCAATTTTATCGCCTATAGAATCTCTTGTCATTTAAAGTCATGGCTATGTGAGGACCAGAAAGGTTTTTACAAGGGTAGATCTATACTTGAAGCAATTGTCCATATTTGGGAAGGCCTTACATTTGCCGAGGAGTCCGCACAAGATCTAGTATTCATTAAGATCAACTTAGACAAAGCATATGACAGATTAGAATGGGACTTTATTCTTGGATGCAGCTAAAAGTTCATGAAAATGGTTTCCACTCTTCTCAAGAACGCTTCAACTAGAATAAATATGAATGATAAGCTCTTTGAGCCCATACATTTAAAAAGATCTATCAGGCAAGGCTTCCCTGTGGCTCCTCTACTCTTTGCTATTGCCTCAAACGGCCTCAGTTGCCTATTAAAGCATCACATGGACTCTGGCAATCTCATGGGTTTTTCCCTACCTCTAAATCACGGCCAAATGATTGCTAGACTCTTTGCCGATGATATGAGTGCCTTTCTGCATTAGGATATGAACAAGATTGAGGTGTTCTGGAATTGCCTTGACACCTTTTGTATGGCGTCAGGTTCAAAAATCAACATGCTAAAACTGCTTTCAGAGCAATCCGCGGACCCCCACCCCAATTGTTGTTACATCAGGGGTGTCAAGTTATCCCTAGAGGTCTAGTGTTCTGTCCCCTCGGCATCCTAATGGGCTTTGACATCACAATGGACCAACGATGGAACTGGGTCCTGGCCAATCTGGATAGCAAACTAAATCATTGGAAAGGTATGCAAGTCAACTTGGCAGGGCATGCTATGGTTGTTAACACATGTATGCTTTCAAAGACTAGTTACTTTATCTCGTGTTCGAGACCAAACAAGAAAGAGTTGGCCAAAGTGGAAAGAATCTGTAGAAACTTCCTTTGGACTAGGGACCCCAACAACAGGGGGATTCCCATAATCAATTGGGAAACTTTCATTAGCTCGAAAGGCTTAGGGGGCTTGGGTATTTTGGATATGATTGGGTGGCTAACAAGCTGGCGGTTAAGTGGCTTATCAAGGCTTGGAGCAGTAATGAGTCCTCTTGGGATAAATTGATATTCAGAAACTCAAAAGACCTTACCTTTGTTGGCCATCCTAGCTAGAAGGACATAGGGATTCTCACGCTTTTGTTCTCCCCCCTCTCGGTGTCCCCTAAAGACTCTAGCCTCGTGTGTTCTTTATGGAAGAGTTGGAACAAGGCCAAACAATTGATCAGAATCAGTGATGAGTGGAAGTGGGTGGCTGAGATAAGACAAAACGACTATATCTGGTTCCCGATCAGCAGCATTAGAGGAGTGGAGCCTTGGAACCTCCAAACTGCAAAGCGGTTATGGAACAAGGGGTTCAAACAATGGAAAAAGCTCTGGAAACAAGAGACCAACCAGTGGATTAGGTTCAAAGAATTAGACCTGAGACATAGAGTTACCCTCGAGGAATGGACTCTTCCTCAAAGCAGATGTTTGGCATGGGACCGCTCAACTATCCGCCTTCTCTCTGGACAGGATCTTCCTTGCCTAGAGGGCCTCAAATGGAGCAATGGTAAGAAAATATCCAGAATACCCAACTTCAAAGAGAACTTAGATGTTCATCACACCCTTAACAAGAGGTGGTACCTTTTTTGGACCAAACTTTGATGGGAACTAAAGTTCATGTCTATTTGGCACCCCCTAATTGAGATCAAAAAGTCTGTTCTCATGTGGTAGATTTTGCATAAGGGAATTTGGTCCAATGCAAGGGCTAATAAAATCTGTGGTGTGCCGCCATGGTGCAAGCATTGCCATCGATGCATCAAAGATTTAGCTCACCTATTCTTCGATTTCCCCAAGTCCCATGTTGAAGTTGGCATCACGTGACACGCGTTTTGAGACTCATGCACCAAATCAACTGGCAACAGGTGTTCTTGGGTGAGGTGGTCGACTGCTCATCGAGGCTGTTGAATCCCTTCAGGAGCGAGAACCTTTGGAAGATTTGGAGGGAGCGATGTGCTGTCAATTTTGACCAAACTCTTAAGGAATGCTCGATCGAGAAATCATTATTTCTTCTAGGTAAAAGAATCTCCCGAGATAAGAGATCTCCACCGTTTAGACATCACTGTATTTATCTCCTCGAAAACAACAAGTTGAAACCCAAATTGGTCCCACATGAGGGTGATGGTAGATTTATCTGCCTCATTTGTAATGCCCTCTAGCTTGCCATACTCCTCCCCTACATTGTGGGATTTGGGGAGTCCCATGGGTACTAGTCCCATTCACTTGTAACTTTTTTTCTTTATTTTAATTAAAGTCGAGGAGAATAGGCTAAGGCAGAACTTCCTTTTATTAAAAAAAAAAAAAAAAAAGAAAAGAAGAAAGCCAACGATTTGAACAATACCACCTGTTTTAGGTGATTAGAAAATGCGATTTTAGGTGATTAAGAACTGCAATCTGATAAAAGTGCAAGTGATTAGAATGCAGTTTGATATAACAAAAGGAAAATACCTTATCTCCTTAGAAGATTAAATTAATTTAAAATATAAATGAAGACGGGCATAATATCCCACATAGCAAGGTCTAAAATTTTGTACGTGCACTTGCGGAGGAAGAGAGGAAAGAACATGTGCATAGAATCGTAATGAAAATATTAAGACCCATCCCTTGTACAAAATCAGTGATCAATAACACGATCAGACTTTGCGAGCACCGATAAACTCTTTTCAAAAATTACTTACGTCTCCGGGGCTTTTGTCAATTTTGTTCAAACGTTAAATTACAAATCACATCTCATTTCATTAGTGAAAATTAACTTTTTAATACACGCACAAGATTGGAAAAGACGCAATCAGTTGTATATTGCGAGAAAAAAAGTTGATAAATTGATTAGCAAACTCCATACAAAACAAGTTATCAAAGTAGAATAAAATACGTAATTACAAATGTAAAAAGCTTTTTTATGCGCTTTGTTTATGGGTTAAGATATCAAACTAGGCTGGTCAGTCAAGCTAGTTGTTATCCTAGCATGATCAAATCATAGAAACCTTCCATATTAATTAGCGTAGAATGAACCATAAATTCTTTCTTCTCGATGTATATATAAACCATTATTATCAGGTGGTTAATTGGTCTCTTGTTTAACCAAAGGTGTTCCTTGGAATTTCCCACTCATGTGAAACATTGGATCCACTAATGTTTTACTTATTTCCATAAATTTTGCGCTCCCTTGTAAAACCTTCTCACGGGTCGAAATTTCATGAGGTTTACAAACATGTTGAGCTTTTCAAGATGCTTTCGATTTTGTACAAGAGAACCTGATTCTGAAATCGTAAAATCTAATTCAAGACATGAATCCTATCATGTAGTCGTGCCTTACTCAACATATAGTTTAAGATACTACTACAAAAATAGTATGAGTAGTCTGCACTATTACTCCTTCTACATCACAATTTCAACTCACAACGTGAACTATAAAAGATATTAAAATATTAAGATCTTAAAGACAAGACCATTTTCTTGTAACCTTCAAGCAATGAGAAGTAGAGTGATTTATCCCCAATGTCAGATGGATTAAAAAATCCATCTTCTGTATTTACCTTACTTCCGTTCTGTGATCAATGCACTTACACGCATCATGGTCCTATCCGAAATAAACCGTTTTCATCATTCGTTTCTTTATTCTCATGAGCAAGCACCCGAACTCTCAACCCGCGAATGAGTATCTGTTTCTAGAAATGTCTTTTCTATGCGTTCGGCTTTTACCAATGGTCTTCTTGTAAATTAATCGTGAAGTTAAGGCAGGTATGACCATCTGTAATCCATCTGATTAACAGTATAGTGAAAACACACTCATAATTAATATATACAAGCTTACTTCATGTTCGATGACAACTTCATCTTCAAATGGACATTAACATTATTATGACACAAGAAGCATGGGATACAGAGTCATGATCATATTAGGCCCATTTTAGAGGTCTTCAGTACATAAGATAACTATGGAAAATTTCAATTTAAAATCCCTAAAGGTTTTTGGTTGAGTATCTCACAATACATAAAAAAATCTTTCCTTACACCGTTGAATGTGTTTATATGTATCCTTTCGGATGATGTATATACATACCTTCTTGGAATTGTCTTTCAAAGTCACTTTTCTAACATCCCATCGACTAAGATTCTAACATCTCATCACTATCATCTTTGAAAATTTTCTTAGATTTCTATCAAGATATATAACATACATTTTGCCATTTTTTCTTAAATAAGCCTTCCTCGATACGTTTTAATTGATGCATTTGTGTTGGTGTTGGGATTTATTTTTTAGGTGTTGAATCTCTTCTTTTGTTTATTCTAGAGATTTATATGCCTAGGGGAATGAGAAGTTCCTTGCTAGGGGGTACCTAAGGCCAAAAGCCACAGAGTTCATAAAAGGTACGTACTCGAGATGATCAAATCAATTGAAGGACCTTAGAGAGAAATCTCAATGGTGACTAGGAAAGGGTTATACATAGTTAAGGAGGTGATTTTGAGGTATCTCATTCTCAGCTTCTTACATTAGAGCTTATAGAGAGCTCTTGGGAATTCTCGAACCCTCCTTTTTCATGCATTTTTCTCCCTTCTATTTCCTTGATTGACATGGATATGGTGAGAAACGAGTACCAAACTTGAAGCTTGTATTGTCTCTGTTTCTTGTCCTTTTTGTAGATTTGCCTACATGAGTATGTAGATATAGAAATTCACATATTTTGATATGTGATATGCAAGGAGAAATCTTTGATGCCCAAGGCAATATCGCCTCATAAATTCTAGAACACATTCAACTTTGGACTTAGATAGAGAGAAAGGGAAAAAAAAAAGAGAAGATTCATGAGCTCAAGAATACACACATAGAGGTTCATACACAGACATACATTTGCACATATGATGACAAACATCACAAATTATGCATTCAAATGCATACTTATCTAATAGTACATTCATGTATGAACTTTTGTGCATAGATAGTTACCTACGTATTTTATCCTATGCATAAGCTCCTCTTCAAAGATTGGATTAGAGAGTTTTACCTTGCTATAGAATCCACACTCGAACACCTTTTCAATAAGTGCCTGAAAGTTCTATTTGGGTTAGCTTTAGAATTTAATTGATGGCATTTAGTTTGCTAATTGTATCCAAAGAGAGAGATGTTGCCCATATACCTAGGTTTACTATTTTCGTGATAACGTCTTCATATGACATCCAAATCGAGAGCTTAAATTTTTTCTATATTCCACACATCAAGAGCTATCTCTTGAGGGATGATGTCTCAGACTATAACACTTGCAACCTATGTCTACATAAGAGTTTCGTTGGTTGTTTACAAGTGAGGGGTTCTTTTAAATTGCAATTCATGATGATTCTTGATGCATATCACTTCTTAATTATATTTAGCATCACTTAGGAATTTAATGCATTCATTATTTCATCTTTGCACACAATATTTCCCTTACTAATGGTTTGTTTTTAATAAAATCATGTTCATGGTCTCTTTTCTGTTGCTGGAATCTTTTTTCCAAGTAGGAAAGCAAGAAGAAATTAACTTAACCAAGAAGAAAACATATCTTCATGAGTGCATGTAGTTCCTAACACTCTATTTTGACTATTTTAATTTCTTGAATCTCATGGAGTGAAGAGAAGTGGCTTGCTTGCCACGAAGATTATGTTTTTTATTAATATTTAGTTTTGTTTTCCATTTTACTAGGGAAACGCTGCCCAAATTTTTGTAACCTCATAGCATTATACGCCATGAAAAGATTAGAGAGATATAGTCTTTGAGGGATGAAGCTTATGTGTGTTTCTCAAGTAGTAGCAAGAGTAGATGCTTGTGAAGTAGTTTTAGTACATAAGAAGATGTAGGAAAGCATGCATACTCATATTTTCTCTAAAGAAGTTTTGTTCTTATTTTCATGTCATTAAGATGAGTAGAATTTTGGTCAAACATGACTGACTTTGTGAATTTGACATGAAGAATTTTGTGATAAAGTAAGTCTATGATCCATGGGTCTAACGGTTTTAGACAGATCTGAAATCGGACACTGTTCAATGAGCCATGTGTATGACCAAAGATATCTCGAGCCTAGACTTAGTAGAAGGTCATTTACTCGTGTAACTAGGTGAGCCACTTAGCCTAGTGGTTAAGACTCAAGGATGTGAAGGAGGAGGTCTTGGGTTTGATCCCCATGGCATACATGGGGAGAGTGTTTTGCTTAAACAACTCTAGAACCTTCTAGAAGCATCCACTTGAGTTAACTCTAGTTAAGAAGGACACTTGGTGCACATGCAGTTACATGGCTCACACATGGATGATTAGTATCCACTTCGCCAAAGAAGGAAGTCCCCTAGAGAGAGCTATATATAGAGGCATAAGATTGGGAGTAGAGTCATCTCTCTAGCATGTGGTGGTCCTAATCCCCATTCTCTTGCATTGGTATCAAAGCAAGGTTTCATGGTGACCGTGGCTTCATTATCTTCCTCATAAGTTTCCCATGGAGGCCTACATCCTTATGTGCTTTGAGAATCAACATGTTCATCTCTTCCATGCAATTTCTCCCTTGTCGTGTGCGTTCATAACTATTTCTTAGAGTAGCAAAAGAATTTGTATTCTTTGGATCACGAGGCAGACAGGTTCTGAACCCACGATCTGCTCATGACTACATTTTAGCTTATCCATCAAGGCGTATTTATCAGTGTTCATTTGTGATCATGCAATATTATTATTAGAGAGTACTGCTCTCTATTGTTGTTATATTGAATTCATAAAAAAAAAAGCAATGATAACGGTTAATATCACGATGCGAATATGTAACATCATTCATGCAGGAGTTCGTTCTGATCACGAGGACAAACACTTAAATAGATGTAACAATCGAAGATATCGAATAACCAGAGATGGCGGCACAGGATTGCAACTCATGTTTACTACGTGAAAAATAACACAGATATTAGTATTGCCCATGAGTCAGGATGCTTGTATTAGCCGAGATGAACATAATCATATTGTCTTAGCTGCTACATATGCTCTTGAACTGTAGCAATCTTTACTCTCCGCGTGCTTGAATTTTGAAGCAAAAAGGTAGTAGTTTTTGGGAATTGAAGTGATGACATGCAGCATGGCTTACGCATAAGCTATCCACCTGTGCCAAGTCCATTCTTGCGATCTGTATCAAAGAGATTAGAGGCATTGTCCTCTCAAAGATGTCCCATTTGCGAGCTATGCTATAGAAGCTTAGCAAGAGCAAAAGGCAACACATCATCAGCGGTGGCTTTCGATTCGAATTTGAGATATCATCAAGAAAAGCTTTTGTCTTCTCCGCAAGGAGAAAGCTTGAAATCACAACGTTATTTAGGAGGCATCTTCCACTTATCTCTGAGACCATCCTGTGTTCATGAGGTGCTAGATCAAATCTTTTTAGCTATTCCTACAAGTAGTTGTGGTCAACCACTAGAACAATAAGCTTTCGGTGTTCTAGATTTCGTCTAGACTACTTATATTGGGTTAACTTTTCTCCAATTTATGAGCTCAAGAATACACACATAGAGGTTCATACACAGACATATGTTTGCACATATGATGACAAACATCAGAAATTATGTATTCAAATGCATATTTATGTACTAGTACATTCATGTATGTACTTATGTGCATAGAGAGTTACCTACATATTTTATTCTATGCATAAGCTCTTATTCAAAGATCGGATTAGAGAGTTTTAGCTTCCTAGATAAGAACCCACAGTCGAAGATCTTTTCAATGAGTGCCTGAAAGCTCTATTTGGGTTAGCTTTAGAATTCAGTTGATGGCATTTAGTTTGCAAATTTTATCCAAACAGTGAGATGTTGCCCATATACCTAGGTTTACTAGTTTAGTGATAACTTTCTTCATATGACATCCAAATCTAGAACTTAAAATTGTTCTACATTCCTCAAAACAAGAGCTATCGTTTGAGGGGTGATATCTCATATTATAACACATACAACCTACCTCTACATAAGCTTTTAGTTGGTTGTTGACAAGTAAGGGGTTCTTTTGAAATGCAATTCATAATGATTCTTGAAGCTTATCAGTTCTTAATTATATTTAGCATCACTTACAAAGTTAATGCATTCTTTGCACACAAGCTTTCACATACTAATGGTTTCTTTTTAATAAAATCATGTTCATGGTCTCTTTTCTATTTCTAGAATCTTTTTTGCAAGTAGGTAAGCAACAAGAAATTAACCTCAACAAGAAGAAAACATATCTTCACTAGTGCATGTACTTTCCAAAAGTCTATTTTGAACACTTTAATTTCTTGAATGTGATGGAGTGAAGAGAAGTGGCTTGCTTGAAACTAAGCTTATGTTTTTTATTATTATTTATTTTTGTTTTCCATTTTACTAGGGAGACGTTGCCTAGATTTTTGGAACCTCATAGCATTATATGCCATGAAACGATGAGAGAGATATAGTCTTTGAGGGATGAAGCTTATGTGTGTTTCTAAAGTAGTAGCAAGAGTAGATGCTTGTGAAGTAGTTTTAGTACATGAGAAGATTTAGGAAAGCATGCATAATCATATTTTCTCTAAAGAAGTTCTGTTCTTATTTTCACGTCATTAAGATGAGTAAGATTTTGGTCAAACATGACTAACTTTTTGAATCTAACATGAAGAATTTTGTGATAAAGTAAGGCTATGATCCAAGGGTCTGAATGGTTTAGAGAGATCTGAAATCGGACACCGCTCGGTCTACCCATGTGTATGACCAAAGATCTCGAGTCTAGAAGGTCATTTACTCTTGTAACTAAGTGATCCACTTAGCCTAGTGGTTAGGACTCAAGGATGTGAAGGAGGAGGTCTTGGGTTCAATCCCAATGGGGTACATCGGGAGAGTGTTTTGCCTAAAAAGATCTAGAACCGAAGTTGAGAAGCTATCTCCAACCCGAATTCTAGTGAGTTCTCTAAATTCTCTTGCATTTTTTGCATCAAGGTCAAAGGAATTGACTTTACCACTCCATCAAGTGAAGGGAATTGGAATTTTCCAATCTATAAAAGTGATTGTCTACTACGAATTCAATGAAAGCTAAACAGATATATCAGTATTGGAAAATACATCAAGTACTAGCATGCATCTACAAAAGAATAATGGTGCATTTCTCCTTTCTAAAGAATGTTTTCATGCACAAAACACATTTTCTTCCTGCTTAAAAAAGATAGTTAATGCTCAAGCTTATTCACATGAATGGTTAAATATTTTTTAAAATCTAGCAAGCAGAATGTTTCCAACCCGAATTCTAGTGAGTTCTCTATATTCTCTTGCATTTTTTGCATCAAGGTCAAAGGAATTGACTTTGCCACTCCATCAAGTGAAGGGCATTGGAATTTTCCAATGTATAAAAGTGATTGTCTACTACGAATTCAATGAAAGCTAAACAGATATATCAGTATTGGAAAATACATCAAGTACTAGCATGCATCTACAAAAGAATAATGGTGCATTTCCCCTTTCTAAAGAATGTTTTCATGCACAAAACACGTTTTCTTTTTGCTTAAAAAAGATAGTTAATGCTCAAGTTTATTCACATGAATGGTTAAATATTTTTTAAAAGCTAGCTAGCAGAATGCCGAGGAGACGGAAGACTTGGCCGCTAGGGATAACTTGACACCCCTGATCAATCAATAGTTGGGGCGGAGGCCCATGGATTGTTCTGAAAGTAGTTTTAGCATGGTTGAGTTTTGAACCTGATGCCTTACAAAAGGTGTCGAGGCTGTTCCAAAACACCTCAATGTAGTTTCTATCGTTACGAACAAAGTCATTCATGTCATCGGCAAAGAGTCTAGCAATCATCTGGTCGTGACCAAGGGGAAGGGAGAGACCTTTGAGATTTCCAGCGTCCAAGTGATGCTTAAATAAGCGACTGAGGCCATCCGAGGCGATAGCGAAGAGTAATGGAGCCAGTGGGCAACCTTGCCTAATAGATCTTTTTAAATATATGGGTTCAAAGAGCTTACCGTTGATGTTTATTCTTGTTGAGGCATTTCCGAGTAGAGTGGAAACCATCTTCGTGAACTTTTGGCTATATTTCTCTAAGCAGCTATGGAACAAGGGGTTCAAACAATGGAAACAACTCTGGAAACAAGAGACCGGCGAGTGGATTAGGTTATCCGAGACTTAGAGTAACCCTTGAGGAATGGAACCTTCTTCAAGGCAGGTGTTTAGTGTGGGAATGATCAACTACACGCCTTCTCTGCACACAGGATCCTCCTTGCCTGGAGGGCCTCAAATGGAGTAATGGTAAGAAACTATCCAAAATCCCCAACTTCAAAGAGAACTTAGATGTTCATCACACCCTTAACAAGCGATGGTGCCTCTCTTGGACCAAACTTTGATGGGAACTAAAGTTCATGTCTATTTGGCACCCCCTACTTGAGATAAAAAAGTCCATTCTCATGTGGCAAATCTTGCATAAGAGTATCTCGTCCAATGCAAGGGCTAACAAAATCTGCAGTGTATTTAGCTCACCTTTTCTTTGATTGCCCCAATTCTCGTGTTATCTAGCACCACGTGACATGGATATTGAAGATCAGAAACCAAATCAATTGGCAACAAGTGCTGTTGGGCGAGGTAGTTGGCAGCTGATCCACAATGTGGAATGACATAAGTGGTGAGACGCTTTGGAAGATTTGGAGGGAGCGATGTGCTGTCAATTTTGGCCAAATTCCAAAGGAATGGTTAATTGAAAAATCCTAGTTTCTTCTAGGTAAAAGAATATCTTGAGATAAGAGATCTCCACCTTTTAAACATCACTGTATTTACCTCCTCGAAAATAACAAGCTGAAACCCAAATGGGTCCCACATGAGGGAGATGATAGATTTTTCCAGCTTATCTGTAATGCCCTTTAGCTTGACATTCCCCTCCCCTACATTGTGGGATTTGGGGGGTCCCATGGGCACTAGTCCCATTTACATGTAACTTTTCTTTATTTTAATTAAAGTCCGCAAGAATAGGCCAATGCCAAACGTCCTTTTATTTAAAAAAAAACTCAAGAAAAGACACATCACCTTACACATAGATATGAATAACACTGACACATCACGTTATACATGCTCCTGCATAGACATAGAAAATATACTAGAAGTTGAAAGATTTCTTAGTAACACTAAGCATAAGAAGAATAGAGTTAGAAATCCATGGGCTTTCAAAGCGGAGCTTACATGAAAATCTAAACGAATTTCGATGGAAGATTACCAGGTAGTGCTATGCTTGCTTAAGCACATGACCTAAATAGTCAACATGTCATTTATAAATAGGGTAATGGAAAGGTATGAATTTCTCTTGATAGTTAAACATGAGTAGTTGTACATGGACAACCACGAAGTGCATAGCGGATTTTTGCCTATGTGGAGATTAAGTCAGTCAAGTTAATCTAGGAGATGTGAAAGGATGCTTAACAATAGGATGTAACATGAAACAAAAAAGCTAATTAACATAGCTAGATAGCAAAATGCACTTACATATTTTTAATGAATCTCATAGTACAATATTTCGTGCCATAAACATTTATTTCAAGGCTATCTCCATCGGCATCTCTAGTCAACCTCGCTCCCCTCCCTCTGCCACTCCCCTCGCATATGTTTTAGCCACCAATGAGGATCTTTGATTCGTTAAGCACTACATTTACCATGATAAAGCGGGTGGAATCTAGATCATCTAGTAGAAGCGCAAACACTGCTATAGAGTGTGCACAACAAGTTCACAAAGAATAATGAAGAAACATATACCTATATTACGCACCAAATAAGCACAAGAGAGAAACAAGACTTATGCCCTCAAAACCTAAGAATGAATTAAGTTTGAATATGGAAACTTGTTTTGCAAAAAGCAGTGTAAACGATGGAGTTTCAGCTCCTGTTTTCTCATCTAATTCAATCTCATGTTTAGGTACTCCCTCCCTCTCTATCCCTCTCTCGAACTCTCTCTATCCCTTAGTCTATGCACTTCGATTCCATTTAGAGTTTTTATCATTATGTATGCATGGTAGATACATTGTGATCTATCTGATCATTGTGGATAAGATATTTTGTACAATTGTCCTAACTTGCAGCAATGGAGGGTTTTTGGGAGTACCCCAGGTATGCTTCCGCATACGCCATGAAGAGTACTGCGTGTTGCACGTGAGCTTGGGTATGTGTAGCAAGGGTATTGTTACAGAGCTCTCGAGAAGGTGACTCTACCATCATGCATCACTAGAGAAACACTTCACTAGTATTAGAGCATTTGGATGCAAAAGCTTTGTCCTTTTTGTGTGAACAAAGTGAGCACATGCCTGCGCACCAAAGGCTTATGACTAATGCGGCAACCAAGGCATAGACCTTGGCACTCCTTGTCATTCAAGTCACCAAAGTCACTTTTGGCACCATTGGCAATGTGTGAGGGGGCCACAATGATCAAGGAAGATAGAGGTTCTCGATACTTCTCCAGAGATCACCAATCCCAGTAATGTTCCCCTCGGAGCTCGCTTAGCTAGCAATCTCTTTCCACTTAGCTACATTTTTTTGGTGTTTGAGGAAGGGGAAAGACTAAGGTTCACATTACCTTGAGCATGTTTTGGGCCCTCAAATCTTCATTCTTTTCTTTCAAAGCATGTTTTGGGGTGATTCTTGGAGCTGTTTTGGAGTACTTTCATGCATATTTCTCATTACACACGTTCAGGAAAATCAAGAGGAGTGATCTTTGTACTTCTTCAACAATGAATGTTCACCTTTTTTAGCTACATTCTCAGCCACACTAGTAACTCTATAGGTTTCTTGAAAGATTTTAATTGTGATGAGAGCAGCCACTACAAGTTTATGCAAGTTTTGGGGCCTAAAGAATAGAGTTGAGAGACACTTCGAGGTGTTATTGGCTAGTCTTTGGGCTATGAATTCAGCCTTTTAGTGCCATTTTATTGCATATATTGAGCACATACACACTATGTATGCTTTTGTGAATACCGCTTATGTACGTCCATGTGGTCATTGATATAGTGATTACATTTTTGCATAAAGCCTTTGTGTTTGATAAAGAGGTTCTGGTGAGGTTTCCTTAATTGGGAGACACCTAGATCTCTTGGTGTCTACAATGATGCACGTGGAAGACTTACCCAACCTCGCCATAGGACATATATGATAGTTGTTCATAGGTTCTTGATAAGCCTAGTTGGCTTCCTTTGGGTAGTTGATTATATGCAGTGTAGTCAGTAATTCACTATGTAGGTTAACATCTCAATACTTGCAGTTTTATGAGATTTTCACACTACTCATATGCTCATTTCGTAAAGGATACTCTCGCAAAAGTTTTTCAGATTCTGTTTTGGTTTCATCACTATATAGTGGTCAGTTTACTTCTTGATACACTTATTTGTGTGAGCACATTTATTCTCACATAGTCCTTTTGCTTGGTCATTATTGTTCATTAATTAATTTTTTTGGAAGACTACTGAATGTTTGTTTTCCAAAAATTTGACACTTGGTCATCCTTCTTTGAGCTTTAGTGTTGTTTGGACTCTTCTAGCTCCATTATCGTTCTATTGAGTTCTCTATCCTCATGGCATTAGAGGCCTCTGATACGTGTGGTGGATTTGGCTCTAGTGCGAGTGTTTAGAGGAGGAGCTATAACTTGTAGGGCAAAGACCATTTTGAGATAAGAATTTGATGGCACAAACTTTGCTCTATAGAAGAACTAGATTAAAGATGTAATGATTCAAAGGAGGAAGTGGATGCTAGTAAATGGAATCTCAAAGAAGCTTATTAACCTTGATGAAGATGATTGGGATGAATTAGATGAAATTACTAGGTCTACCATTTGATTGTACCTGGAATATAATATTTACTTTCTAGTATTAGACTGTATCAGATGAGAAAGTTATATGACCTTCGCATATATGGATTAAAGCAAGAACCACATGCTTGGTATGAAAAGATACATGCTTATCTGATTGCACATGGTTTTGAGAATAGTCCAACTGAAACCACCTTATATGTTAAGCGTTCAAATGATGTGCTTCTAATCATTGTGGTGTACGTTGATAACATGTTTCTCACTGGTCATCATGAGAAGCTTATTGCTGATTTTAAGGCTCATTTCCATGCCTCATTTGAGATCTTCGATTTGAGGCATTTGCATCATTATTTGGGCAATCAGTTTATGCACGTTGATGAGGGAATGGCTTTGCGTCAAAGGAAATATATTGACATATTATTGTAGTGCTTTGGCCTTGAATATTGTAAACCTATTGCCACTCCTATGGAGACAAGTTTACGATTGAGTCTTCATGATGCTCGAGATGCATTTGATGTTGTTCTCTATGAGCAAGTTGTTGGATGCTTGATTTACTTATGCATTACTCGACCGGATATTTAGTTGGTTGTCTCATTAATGAGAAAGTTTAAGCATTGCCTAGGTGTAAAGCATTGGCAAGTGGTTAAGTGCATCTTTCACTACTTGAGTGGTACCCGATTACTTTTCTAATTTTACATGTGTTATGCTCTAGACTTTTACAATGGTAAATGAATCATCAAAAATCTCTCAAAAAAATAAAATAAATGAGCATAGGAAAACGAAATCTCCAACCGATATTCTTTCAATGTAATCTAAGCGATAGCTTTTGATGTAGATCAAATCCACCTCAAGCATGGTGTAAGCTTGATGTTCCAACAGCTCCCCCTCAAGCTAAAGTATGCTTGAGTCTTCATTCTCTAATAGGTTTAATACCTAACATAGCTTTGAATCTACAAAGCTTTATTCCATTAGATGTCATCATCATCATATCTACTACTTGCTTTTCAGTTGGAACAAAAGAAACGTCAATCTCCTTTTCCATGAGCTTCTCCCTGATGAAGTGGTAATGAACCTCTATGTGTTTGGTTTTTCCATGGAAAATAGGGTTTGCTGCTAGATGCATGGAACTTACATTATCTCCAAATATATGAGATTTGGAACTCACAAGTCCCAAATCTGTATACAATGATTTTAACCATATTGCCTCTTGAGTTGCTATGGTCAAACCTCTGTACTCTGATTCAGTCAAGGATAAAGCAACTATAGGTTGCTTCTTGGAACTCCATGGCACTAGCGTTGAACTTGCAAATGCTAAGTAATCAAAGGTACTTCTTTGTTTATCCTTATCTCTTGCCTAAACTACATCTGAATAGATTTTGATATCCAAATCTAAAGATTAAGGATAGAATATACCTTCATTGATTGTACCTTTGAGGTATTCAAGTACTCTCTTAGCTGCATCCATGTGTGGTATTCTAGGTGAGTGAATGAACTGACTAAGCACTCTGACACTATATGAGATATCTTCCCTTGTATGATTAGCATATATCAATCTACCTACCAAGTCTTGATATTCTTTCATGTCTTCAATTTTCTCACCTTCATAAACACTAAGTTTATGATTCATCTCCAAAGGTGTACCTGTAGGTTTAGCATTATCTATTTTGAACTTCAGATATAGATCCTAAATGTATCGTCTCTGACTCAAATACATTCCTTCATGTGTGTATATCATTTGCATACCTTGGAAATATGTGAGCTCACCTTAGTCACGGATTTAAAACTCCTCTTGCATGTGTCTCTTCATCCTTTGGATGCCATTCAAATGATCACCTGTCAGAATAATATCGTCTACTTATACACATAGATTGATAGCCTCATTGTGATCCCTTTTGATGAATAGAGAAGGATCTGAGTTGGTAGGTTTGAATCCTTGATCTTGAAGGTATGTAACCAACCTGTAGTTCCAAGCTCTAGGAGCTTGTTTGAATCCATACAATGCTTTATTCAGTCTACAAACATAAGATGGATGATTAGGGTTCTCAAAACTTGGTGGTTGTGACATGTATACCTCTTCAGTTATCCAACCATTTAAGAATGCATTTTTCACATCAAGTTGGAGGACTCTCCAATTCCTTGCAGCAGCTACACTTAGAAATGTCCTAATTTTAGTCATCTTTGCAACTTTTGAGAATTGTAATAAAGTAAGTCTATGGTCTAGGGATCCGACTGCTTCAGACAGATCTGAAATCGAATACAGTTTGGTCACTCGTTTGTAGGACCAAAGATCTCAAGAATAGACTCAAACATAAGTTCATGTGCTCTCATATTCAAGTGATCCACTTAGCCTAGTGGTTAAGTCTCATGGTTGTGAAGGAGGAGGTCTTGGGTTCAATCCTGATGGGGAGCATGGGGAGAGAGTTTTGCCCAAAGAGCTCTAGAGCCTTCTAACTCAAGTTAAGGTGAGTTAACTTGATTCCGATGGACTTAACTCAAGAGGTGAGTACGACCAGCACTAGTGGACTCTAGTTACATTAAATGTGGTCCTCATTGATTCAAGTAGCTATATATATAGGCATAAGGTTGGGAGGAGAGTCATCCCTCTAGCACATGGTGGTCGTAATCCTTGTTCTCTTGCATTGGTATCAAAGCTAGAGCTTTCATGGAGACCTTGCTCTTATCATCTCCTTCCTCAAGATCTCGTGGTGATCATAGTGGTCTCATGAACTTCACTTCAAGATTTCATGGCTAACGTGTTTGTTGCATATCATGCCATCTTCTCCCTTAATCACGTGTGATATTCTACCTCGAACCGAATTGCTGGGTGTAGCAAAAGATATATAGTTCGTTGCTCGCATGCAGATGCTGATGCCCAGACTCGAACTCATGACCTCGATGAAGAGTGGATTCTCTTCTATCCAACATGACAAGCTACGATCTTGAGTTTACAGCCTTCTGATTGTTTACAGATACTCTATTAGCCGACGCAGTTGAAGTTTCCATATCACGACAAAAAGAGCTACTGGCATGAAAGATTCAAACCCAAGATGCTCTATTTGTGCACCTTTTTTGCTATCCAAGAGATCATATCTCTTGCATGGCCTTTGTTGCAACAGATACGAAAGAGAACTGTTCTTTGCACGCTAGATTACTTCAAAAAAAAAATTAAGGAGCAGCAGAGGGCGCCCGGGTTTGATCCCATGACGTTTAGTATAGCAGAGATGTCCATATCCAAAAATGCTACACACGCACGTGTTTAAAGCTTCACTCTCTTTAACTATTATGGTTACTTTTTGGGCTGCAGAGCTACATAGCAATGAATAAAACGAGAAACTTCTCTAGACCGCAGATGAGATTGGAACCCTATTACTCTACTCCAGGGGCACATAGGTCAAACATTACACTAAGAAGATTGCGGTGCTGTTAACTCTCTAAAAATTATATCAGTTTTGAGTTTTGCACCTAATTTTTGCCTAACTCGAGCCTTGATGCCATCTCAAACCCAAAATTGCTAAAATCCTCTACAATTCCTTAACTTTTGTGGCATACACTCGGTCTGAAACCCAAATTAGAGAGACTAAAGTTCTGCTTCATCATTTAATCTTGAGAAGAACAAAGGAAGAATGAAGCAAGCGAGAGTGAAACTATGAAGCCCATCCATGCCTGGAGGAGAAACTATTTTATGTTCTCTCAATCTAAAGAGGGGGAACTAGTGGTCTTTGTATGCCACATGGCTACTTGAAATGGAGACCAAAGGGTGGGGAATGGCTCTTCCCGAGGATCAAAGGATGGATGAAGCTATGATCAAAGCTAAGTATTTTCCAACTTCTATTTGGCCTTAATGCTTTATTTATCTTGTTTTCATTATTCTATACTTTATCCTAGATGCACATTGAAATAGCCAAGATTTCAATTGATTAAGTATAGATTAGGATAATGAAACCATCCACTTCTTATTCCAAGCATTAGTTTTCATTAAGGAAAGACTTGATTTAAAAAAGGATCCTTGTGCATCAAAGAATGTATTCTGGTAGTTTAATTCAAGATTTCCTTTCCATTGAGTAAAGTTTTTATTGCACCTCAAGGATATGATTTTATCATAGTGCATTAGGATAAAGGAAAGGATATACATGCATCAAGATTGTATGATATACATTCCTAGTACAAGGAAAAGTCATGCCCCCAGCTCATGCATGATTGTTGCATTATTTTTTGAGCATGCAAAGAACATGCATGCATATGCATGTGAGCATATGCATTTGCACGATAGAACGGAATGATGTTTGCAAGTAGATATGAAAATGTACTCACTTAGAGCAAGCATCCTAAGATTGGATGATAACTTCAACTATGTTTCCAAGTTCCTTGGGCGCTCTTCTATTTAGAAGGTTTCGAAAGTTCTAAGACGTTTCTTTGTGGTTTCAAGATTTTTATCTCACGATGAAACCTCGGTAAGTGACTTTTAAGAATTAAGATATTTCTTAAAAGGGAAACGCTAAAATGAAATAGTCAAGTCTTCTATTCCACATGCGAGATCATTCTCCTAACATGTTCAAGATGAATTTATTTTTGGAAGGTAGATGTTCCAAGTAGAGGATTTTGATTGATTCATGAAATCTTCCCAAAATACACATAAATTCATACTATATGATAGCACCGAGAACTTGACGATCTTCTAATAAAGGTTCCAAGAAAACTATGAAGGTTTTATAAGTTATCATTTGATTTCATCCCAAAGAGTGATGGAAATCAAAGGTTGAACCTCAACATCAATCGATCTTTGACGACAATAAGAGGGTGTTAGGTTCTATAATTACATTTTTGGTAAATGATGCAACTAGCTAAGCAATCCTTAGGAACTAAGATAAGTTCCTAATGACTTGAAGCAAGTGTGAAATTTTCCTTAAAAGACTATAAAGTTTAAAAGTTATGTGTTCATAGTAGCATTACTATTGGATCAATCGTCAATAAGATGCTTGGACTTTAAACATAATTTTGATTGGTGAAATATTTTTAAAGGACTCTACTTACATCTAAAGATTGACCAATAATAATGAATCTTGTATCAAATTCAAGAATAGGAGTCAATATCACATAAATGAAAGTTCAACTTAAACTTTCATAATAGTATGGGAAACCATATCCAAAAGGTGATATTTAGTCTCTAGTTTGATACTCAAGAAATGAATACATTTGAATCAATAAAACATTCTGGATATTGTTTGAAAGATTTCTTTCAAATATCCTTCCAACATTTATTCCAAGATGAATCATTTGCTCAAGATATTTGATTCCCTAGAAGGAATGTCAAGTCTTTGAAGAATAACATTCTTCCAAGTATTAAGAATGAAGTTCTTCAAACTCTTTAATCAATAAGTAGTTCCCTAGCAATTCCAAACCTCAAGTATTGTTACTCAAGTCCAAATAGTGATATAGCCTAGAGGTATATCAAAGATTCTTAGCTGTGGAATCTGAAAGGCATCAGTGTATGCTTCGACTTAAGTTAGGGAAAGATCTCTAAAAAATCCTATAGGTAAGCCAAAAAGCTTAGAAAAGCTCAAGAGATCTTAATGATAAAGACAAAGACTTTATTATTATCGCATGATCAACAAGACTTGATCAATCTTGGCCACGGTTTTCCAAGATAATTGCAACTGGAACTATTGTGATTTTTCCCAAGTACTGGCAATTGAATTAATAAACTTTTCCAAGTTTTAATAGCATAAATATTCCAAGTATGTAGTCTGCAACCGTGAAAATGGTAATTAAGTCTGTGGAAGGTAAAACATAATGTTTGCCTATCCTTAAAAGGATTTTGGTACAAATCCAGAAAGCATGAGTGGATGCTTAAGACTTAAGCAGTAGAGAGATTCCTATTTAAAGTCCCTAGGGTAAGTACGTAAGGCATCAGTAAAGAAAGGAATCTAAAGACAAGAAGTGAAAAACTCTTATCACTACAAATTGTTCAAGGATAAACCAATTGAGCTTGAAAATTCAAGTACTTGGAATCCTAATTGGTTTTCATTTGATAACCCTAGTAAAGAAGAATTGATATTCTGTCAGATGTTTTCAAGTTTCCAAGACAAAGCACATGATTGTGAGATGATCATGTGAAGAATCAGAACCTAGAATATCTAGTTAGAGATAATGCCTGAAACTTCAAAACTCTTATCAAGAATTGAAGTAAGAAGGCTCTCTACTAAGATATGTTTAGACTTTAGGACAAATATCACGCACACATTAATGTGAAAATAAAATAGGGTGGTATGGGATGCCATATTTTATACTCAGATTGATGTAGGAAAGATGGTATGGGACATCGGACCATGCGAACATAATTATCTTTTAGTCTCAAAAAGGATTTTGAAGCTAGATTTGATCTTCTAGGGATTTAAAACTTCCAAGGATAAGTTTTTAATTCAAAAAGGATAAAAGTAATATCTTAAGATACTTCAAGTTAACTTCAAAAGATCAAGGAAACTGAAGATATGAAGTAAGTAACTTCCAAGATCTTCTAAGAACACTTCAAGTTTAAGTGTTATCGATCAAAAATATTTGATAAATTTCTGAAAAAAGTTGGACTTTGATTTTTAGTTGATCTTTTCAACCAAGGATTGGATTGACTAACTTGGTAAATTCACTCTTTTGACTCAAAGAAATGCACAAGAATTGCATTCACAATAAGAAGTCAGAAAGACTGAATGTGACTTGAACTTAGTCTCAAGTGAAGCATTGTTCGAGTAAAAAAACTCATCAACAGAACCTCAGTGGGTCGACACAGTGATGGTAATTGCCACACTAGTATCCTATGGTTTTGGATGATGTTTTTGATATTCTTTGCATCTTTTTGAGAATCCAGCTTATTTCTCCTAAAGATAAAGAAAATGCTTCAAATCTCTGTTGAAATAGATCATTCAGAAGTTAAAGTCAAGAGTCATCAAGTACTTGAATCATAGCAAGTTTAGATCTTAGAAGTTTGCATTAGTTATACAGAGTTTTAGTTGTTTCCTTCCGCTTTCCAAATCTTCTGGAATTGACTCAGATAAAGTATCTGATTCCTTTCACATAAGTCTTGGGTCAGCTGATTGGAACTAGATAACTAAATTAAATATCCTAGATAGATGTTCCGTATAATAACATATTCACCCTTCAAAAGATAACAAGTTGAAGATTGACTTATTCATGTGAGTTCGCTTCCAGTTATTAGCATACCTACAGTGAAGTTAGGAATTGCTCATCATATTGACAATTCCCAATAACTTTCAGTTAAAGTCTTTGAGAAAGTGTTCTAAGTTGGACAATTTTCATTTTGAATTTGTATTGGTGAAGTTGGTATGGTTAACTCCACCAAAATGGTAAGGGGGGGGGGGGGGTAAGAATCCCACCTTCATTACTAAGTCCATGCACCACTCATGCCCATAAATGAACTAGTAATTTGAATCCACCTAGTGCACATTGTGTCGAGATCGCACATCCAAAAACTGTGAATTAGCCAAGGATATTTTCTTCTAGCTCAAGGACATGAGGCTCGGCGGTTGCTTATGGATATTATATATAGCTTTATTTTCGAGGACGAAAATCTTTTCCAAGGGGGAAGAATGTAATAAATTAAGTCTATGGATTAGGGATCCGATTGCTTCAAACAGATCTGAAATCAGATACCGTTTAGTCACTCATATGTAGGACCAAAGATCTCAAGAATAGACCCAAGCATAAGTTCATGTGGTCTCATATTCAAGTGATCCACTTAGCCTAGTAGTTAAGTATCATGGTTGTGAAGGAGGAGGTCTTAGGTTCAATCCCCATGGGGATCATAGGGAGAGAATTTTTCCCAAAGTGCTTTAGAGCCTTCTAACTCAAGTTAAGGTGAGTTAACTTGAGGCCAGTGGACTTAACTCAAAAAGGTGAGTACAACCACCACTAGTGGACTCTAGTGGAAGGTACTTAAGTAGTGGTGGAGATCACTCCAGGCACTACTAGACTCTAGTAGTGGATATGGAAGGAGTGGAGGAGATTGCACATGCACTTTTGGACTTTAGTTACATTTGTGGTCCTCACTCATTCAAGCAGCTATATATATATATATATATATATATATATATATATATATATATATATATATATATATATATATATATATATATATATATATATATATATATATATATATATATATATATATATATATATATATATATATATATATATATATATATATATATATATATATATATATATATATATATAAGGTTGGGAGGAGAGTCATCTCTCTAGCACGTGGTGGTCGTAATCCTTGTTCTCTTGCAAGAATGTTTCCTCATAGTCTATACCATGAGCTTGTGAGCATCCTTTGGCAACTAATCTTGCCTTGTACATTCAAAATGATCCACCTAAGTTTCTTTTAAATTTATATACCCATCTCCAACCAATTACCTTTTGATTCGACAACATTGGAACCAAATCCCAAGTGTTCATCTCCTTCAATGCATTTATTTCTTCTTTCATGGCTTTTTCACAATTAGGATCTCCCTTTGCCGCGTCATATGTTGATGGTTCTTCTAAAATTGAATCTTTTGCCAAGTAGATTGAATGCTTTGTGACCAATGTGGAATCATATCCATACCTTTCTGGTTGTTTATTATCTCTTGTTGATCCTCTAGGTGCTTGTTTGGAGCATTCTCCAACCTCTTGCATCTTTGCTTTGCCTCTTGACTTCGATAGTTTACAATCCTTTTCTCTTTCATCTTAGTCATCTTCTATAGCACTCCTTGGATCCTGGACTTGTGTATCATGCTTGCTTCTTAATTCATGCAAATCATAATCAAGATCATATGGTAGAGTTACCTTTTGTTTGTCTTCATTATACCAAGACCTGTATTCTTAAAAAAAAAACATCTCTACTTGTAGTGAATTGCTTGGTTGAAGGATTATAGAATCTGAGTTGAATCATATCCAATAAACACTCCCTTTGTTGCCCTTTCATCTAGCTTACCTCTTATTTGCGATTGTACATGAACATAAGATAAACAACCAAACACCGTGCAATGTCCAAGACTATGTTTTCTTCCATGCCATGCTTCATAAGTAGTCATACCTTGAAGTGATTTGGATGGTAGTCTATTGATAAAGTACACATAAGTTGAAATAGTTTCTTCCCATAGATAATGTTGCAACTTCTGCTCTTCAAGCATTGTTCTTGTTGATCCAACCAATGTTTTGCTTCTCCTCTTTGCAATTCCATTTAGTTGATGAGAGTACCTTGTAGTCACTTCCCTTCTGATATCGTTTTCATGTAAGAACTCATCAAAATTTTTGGAGAAGTTTTCTCCCCCTCCATCAAATCTAACTTCTTGAGTGATATACCTATATGATTCTCCACATGCACTAGATACTCTTTGAAGCAATCAAACACTTCGTTCTTACTTTTGATGAAGTATAGAATAGTCCATCTAGATTTTTTGTGATAGTGGGTACATAGAGAACCTTACTCAGAATGTTTGTCTTACCATTGGAAGCTTTGATGTTACCAATCTTCTCCATATTGTGCTTTGTGTCATCAGCTGTTTGAACTTCATGTTTGTGCTTTGGACTTTCCAAATCAGATAGAAGAGCAATGTTGTGAGCAACATGATTTGAACATTTGGAACCTATGTAGAACAAATGATAATTGTAGCTTAAATTCATAAGTACTAATGAGTCTTCATGTGGTTGATCTTTTGGATAATTATTGAAGTCCCTTCTATTATGGCTTCTATTGTTATTGTTAAAGTTGTGTCCACCTCTACCTCTATTGCTGCCATATCGACCTCTTCCACTTCCTTTCTGGGTCTTCCCATTGAATCAACAATTCTGAGTGGTATGGTTGGTCTTATCAGAGATGGCACAAGATTGAACATTTTGACCTTTGGTTTTTCCATGATTTGATCCTTTCTTCTTCCCTTTCCACTTTCTCTTGCTTGCAAAGTTGGCTTGGGAAGTCTACTATTCATCTTCTTCCTTCTTCTTGCCTTTCAACTTCTTATCCTTCTTATCTGCATATAGAACACTAGTTGAATTACCATGATAGGTGTTACCTTCCTTTATGCTATTGTTGGCCTCTTGATTGAAGAGTTCTCCAAGAAAGATGTTCAAGTCTAGAGTTTTCACATCTATGATTAGATCATAAGCCGTCGTGAAACATTGCCATTGCTTATCACTTTGAATCCCATTGAGAGTTTGCCTCATGAAAGCTTGTTCTTCAATGAGCTCTCCAATGGATGCTAACTCATCTACAACGTCCTTGACCTTGGTACAAACTCTATGATGTTTTGTTTAAGTGTCTTCTTCATTTGGTTCAACTCACTTCAAAGATGATTCTTTCTTGCTTTGGTACTAGCAAAAAAGAAAGTGTCCAGGGCATCCCAAATATCTTGAGATTTCTTGCATCCTTTAATATGTGGTAATAGAAAGTCAGAGATAGATTTTAGTATGTACACCCTTGCTTGAGCATCCCTTGTGCACCAAAGTGTGAGCTTATCTGTCTCCTCTTGTGTAGGTCCTCCTTTGGATCTTGGAATAGCCATAGCTTCATCACCTGCTATAATTCCATTAAGATTTCTACCTTGCAAATAGGCCTCCATTCTGATTTGCCAAGCCACACAGTTGTGTTGATCAAGCTTCTCGATCATTGAGGGAAAGGCATCATCGATCTTGATCTAGCTCTGGTACCATTGAAAGAACTTGGAGAAGCTTGTAAGAGGTGAAAAAGTGAGTTGCAAAGCGATGAAGTTTGTTCAAGCCTATGGGCACAAGACTAGCCCTTGAGCTTATGGAGACTCAAATAGAACTTATAGGCATCTGATAAGAGCAATAAAAAATCACTATGTACTTTGGAGCATCAAGGAGAAGGAGTCGATACAAAACAAAAAGGTTTGCGCATCATCTAGCTCAAAAAAATTAGTATTTTTGGAAGAGACAATGAACTTCAAATGCTCATAGGGACGAGTGTGATTACAACTAGATAAAATCCTTTTATGGGAG
This sequence comes from Ceratopteris richardii, assembly GCA_020310875.1. Classification (NCBI taxonomy): domain Eukaryota; kingdom Viridiplantae; phylum Streptophyta; class Polypodiopsida; order Polypodiales; family Pteridaceae; genus Ceratopteris; species Ceratopteris richardii. Next base: position 97,950,931 of record CM035431.1, read on the forward strand.
TGACACACATAAGGTTGAGTGTATAGAATACACAAGAGTATAAGGAATAAGAAAAATATGCTTTAGGAATGAATCAGACACTCAAGAGTGGTACTTCCTATTTTTCACGACTACGTAGAGATTGACCCCGAGAAATAAAAACTGAGATTTGTCCTAATCTACTGAACCAAAGGCTATGAAAATTTACAGTCATAAAATGGAGACTAATACCTTTGCAATGAGCCATCTTTCAGCAAATTTGATCTCTTTAGAGAGAGCAGCAACCTCTACAAGCTTACTTTGGGCGAAGAAGATGATGTAGAAAAATGAAGGAGCAAGAGAATGATGGTCACCAGTATATGTATATTGCTTCCATGTATTTTGCAAGTGATTTGGAATCTTTGTATAGACTCTAGAAGTGATCCACAACTTCTACAAGTGGATTTTGAATTCAATTGAAGGCGGTAAGAGTTGTTGGAGCAAATCAATTTACTTTCTTAGAAACTAGGAAAAGTGAAGATCTAGTTTGATCTACTTTTGGGTGATTGATTGATTGATTAAATGTAACTCAACCAACTCAAATTCGTGGAATTTGGGCTCTCTTTTTCTACTTTTACATGTGTAAAGCTCTAGGCTTTTAGAATGGTAAATGAACCATAAAAAATCTCTCAAAAAAAATACAATAAATCAGCATAAGGAAAAGAAATCTCCAATGGATATTCTTTCGATGTAATCCAAGCGGTAGCTTTTGATGCAAATCCACCTCAACCATAGTGTAAGCTTGATGTTCCAACAACTTGGATGTTTTTATTGGAAGAATCTGTTATGAGTTTCGGCCTTAGCCAAGATTGGTTTGGTTGTGAAACGTGTTGGTGACAGATGTACGTTTCATGCTCTATCAAATGGCGATCTGATTATTGCTATGGTGGTGGTAGAAGATTGACCAACAACCAAATCATCCATAAGGCTTGTAAGCCACACACTCAATAGTTATTATGAAAGTTTCCCTATACTCAGCTTCACAACTAAAAGTGGCCACATTAGGCTTGTTCTTGCTCAACCAAGATATGCATGAGCTACCAAGCATGAAGCAAAAACTAGTGGTGGACACACGAGTGTCATAGCAACAAGCCAAATCATAGTATAAAAAAACATGTAAAATCTGGTGCTAGTGATCCTCCCTTGGGATAAAACAACCCAACTAGCCGGGTACCACTCATGTAGCCAAAGATTCCCTTACTACCTACCAATTCTTGACACCTAGACAATGCATAAACCTACTAATGGATGAGAACAAAAAATGAATATCAGACCACTATATGCATACGGAAATCAAGCATCCAATAGCTCATTGATAGAGAAAAACATCAAATGCACCTTCAACATAATGAAGACTCAATCATGAACATGTTTGCCTTAGACTGACAAGAGTTTTGCAATCATCAAGGGCAAAATGTTGCAATAATGTGTTAATAATTAAATTATTAAAGCAAAAAGTGTACACAAAAAGATAAAGAAATAAAAAACAAAAGATATGTGAGTGAAGAAGGAGTGATGCGTGCAAGTTATGTATAGCATGTGTATGTGCATGCATGACATGAGTAGGGTTCTTTTTGTTTTTGGTGGGTAACGAGCAAGCATGGACGGATCGAGAAGGGAGCTATTCCATGTAGAAGAGGAAAGAAGGGGGCTCGCAACCTTGAGACACACAAGGGGACACAAGGGGGCATTTTCATTATGGAAGTGGTGTGCGAGTGAATATAGGGGAAATGAACAATGCCTAAATTCTAGAATCATAGCTCTAAATTGATGATATGGAGGTTATTCAAGTGGGTGTAGAGGATGGAGATAGTGAGGGTTGTGTGGCCTTACAGAAAACGATGCTTTAGGTTTGCCACGCTTGAACGCTTAAGAGTAGGGAGATAAAAAGAACATTGATTGTGCTCACCATGATGGAACCAAAACAATATTGGACAAAGCGAGACTATTCTATTGAAGAGAGAGAGTGGGAGCTCAGCCGATGACTTCAAGAGGAAATCATGTTGCAGCTTCAAGCTTCATATGAGCAGACATGCAGGCATAGATACGCAGCAAATGATTAGATGTTGATATAATCTGCACCGAACTATAAATGCTTCAAGTAGCGAGTGTGGTTTCATGTTGTACTTAAGAAGTTGTCTTTTTATTATTGTTGAAACATGTTCCTTTGTAGCTATCTATAAGTATTAATCTGCAACCATCAATGGCTGCAATTTAATTCTAAAGAACATTAAGTGTGTGTAACTCAAGCAAGTTGAGATGAGCTATCGATTATTCATGCTTCAACAATTTCGTTGATGCAATTTAAAATCAACACAAAAGGCATGAGGCATACTTTCAAGAACAAAGTTTGGCATCTACAAAGATAAGAGTGAATCCTGTTTGTATCAGTTTTGTAAATATATTGTTTGTGTGTTATGCGCACTAGTGTTTACATTCATTTATGCTTAAAATCTTTATTCTATAGCTTTCTAGAGGATATACACAACCTTATGTGCGTTTTCAGAATCGAGAAGAGGGCTCCTACCTTATGGACTATAATCTTTAGCTCTAGTCATTTTTATATAACAAAAAATTCAAAATGAATTATATCACTATCAAAAGGCTTAGGATGATTCTTTCCCCCTTTGAAGAGCGTTTTCCTTAGAATTGGAACAAAGAACAATGTGTGAGAAAATTGTCTAAGTTCACCGCCTCAGATATTCAACTCTGTGTGTATGCCAATTTTCCAATATCTCTACTGTAGATTGATTTCTACGTGAACTTTCCCTCCCATCCACTACTATTTAAGGTGAAAGCTGAAAAGAGCCATCATCTCCAAGCCAATAGCTATCATGGAGAGCCTGAGCATCATTAAGTGCATATCGTTTAAGTATGTTGACGTGAAATATACATCTACATGTACATATGCATGTACAATACATATACATATACATATGCATATACATATGCATATGTTGGAGTTAGACATCTCTGGAAGCACGCGAACAACAAAGGGAAGAAGAAGAATAAGTAACATGTTAGGGCTATAGGCATATATACAAGTTGGTGGAAAAAACCTCCTAAAGAGTGGAAAAAGTGCCCCGATAGTCCTAGTGTGTTCACACACATCAATATCTAAATATATCAACAAATGCCCCTTGGCAGTGATGCGATGAACATGGAGCTGGCACTCATGTATAAGGAAGTGCCAAGCTATGCGGAATCAATCCATCAAATGAAGTGAGCCTACCACACACTCCATAGTGTGATAGTATTCCCTATAGGGGCATGCTCAAGTGAAGTGAAGAAACTGCACTCCAAGTAATATGTTTGGTTTCCCCACTATCAAAATACCAAACATCTGAGTCTACTGCAGACATACACTACTCATGAGAAGATGGGTCAAACTGCAAATAGTAGTACATGCCCATTCTTCATTCTGCACAAGATTAGCAAACAAAATTTTTGGTGTAGAGACCTCTGTAAGTGTACAAATGATCTTTTTTATCAAAATAAATTATGATTGGTAGTTATATAAGGTAATTACATACTACTAAAATAAATCTGGCTAATTGCTAGGAGGTTGAGATCAATGTTCATTTTACTAAACATGTGTAGACACCAAAATAGCAAGTCTAAGATCTTGGTTGAACTTTCAACTCATCTTTTTTGATCAATGGATTAGAGGGTCATGCTCCAAACCACATAGGTTATTATTTGTGATCATTAAGAAGCTCAAGGGGCCTACTACACTCCCCACAACTTGTTCTTGGATGGTGTGAAGCAGGATCTTGCAACACCACTTCATCTTTGGAATCTATCCACCATCTCGTCCAACAAACACTACTCAACATTTTTAAGCCCAACACATTTGTTACATGACCTCTCACAATTTTCAATCTCTTTTTCTTCTCGCCAGAGTTTTTAGTCAAATCTCAATAAACCTTCACTTGTTTTGAACAC
>CM035431.1:97962393-97972393 GCA_020310875.1 Ceratopteris richardii
TGTGGTCCACAAAAGGAAGTAAGCCTAACACACACTCAAGAGTCGCTGCAAAATCTATCCTATGCTCAGCCTCACAACTAGAAGTGGTCATAGTAGGGTGCTTCTTTCTCAGCTAGAATATGCATGAGCTACCAAGCATGAAGCAAAAACCACTAGTTGACACACGAGTATAATAGCAACGAGCCATTTTTGAGTCAGAAAAAGCATGTAAATATGGTGGTAGTGATCCACCCTTGGGATAAAACAATCCAAGTAGTTGGGTACACTCAAGAAGCAAAAGATGCGCTTAACTGTCTACCAATGCTTGACTCTTGGACAATGCATAAACCTGCTCATCTATGAGACAACAAATTGAATCTGGCTAAGTAATGAATAAGTAAATCAAGCATCCAACAACCTAGTGATAGAACAACATCAAATGCATCTCCAGCATCATGAAGACTCAATCGTAAACATGTCTACATAGGAGTGGCAATAGGTTTACAGTCTTCAAGGCCAAAATGTTGCCTTAATGTGGCAATATATTTTGTTTGACACAAAGCCATTCCACCATGAATGTGCATAAATTGAATGCCCAAGTAATGATGCAAATGCTCCAAATCAGATATATCTAATGAGGCATACATATAGGCCTTAAAGTCAGCAATATGCCTCTCATGAGGACCAGTGAGCAGCATGTTATCAACAAACACAACAATGATTAGAAGTACATCATTAGCATGCTTAATATATAAGGTGCTTTCAGTTGGGCTATTCGCAAAAAAGTGTGCAATCAAATAGGCATGTATCTTTTCATACCAAGCACGTGGTGCTTGCTTTAAAACATACAAGGCCTTCTTTAATCTATACACCTCGTTTTCATGTCCTTTCTACACAAAATGAGGGGGCTGTAAAACAAACACTTCTTCATGCAAGTCACCATTTAGAAGTGTCATTTCAATATCCAACTTATGTACATTCCAACCATAATGAGCTACAAGTCCACAAATGCTACGAACAGTAGTCATTCCTCAAGTAGGAGCAAAGGTCTCATCAAAATCAATGCCTCTTTCTTGAGCACAACCCTTTGCAACAAGCCTAGCCTTATACCTGTTCACTATTCCATCAGGTTTTTGCTTTTGCATGTATATCCACTTAGTGGCAATGTCCTTCTTTTTAGGAGGCAAGTTACATAAAGACCAGGTACCATTTTTCATGATAACATTATATTCAGATTTCATTGCAACCATCTTATGTTCAAAATTTTGTGCTTCATCAAACAAAACAAGCTCTGTCTCATCATAGAGACTAGAGGCAGCCATAGCATAGAAATGTGATGCAAAAAGGCACTCTCAGATCCTCAACAAGTATTGTATGATAGAGGTGCATCTAATTTGCTATCATGCAAAGTGTGCACTAGCCATTTTGGCATAGTATTTGCCTCCTCAATATTATCTCTCTCATCAAGAATTGCATCATGCAAATCTACGTCAAAAATGGAATGATCTCCATCATCACATGAAATCTACAAAGTTTGAGAAGTTGCCTCAATAGGACTAGCACTAGACTGTCCACCTATAAAAGAGGCAGCAAAGTATCATACATGTCTTTGGAGCTAACACCTCTTCTTCATACATGAAAGTAAAGGTTGAATAGCATCTTCCACAAAAACAACATCACGGCTAACCAAAATGCTTTTAGTCTATGGATGATACAAACGATAGCCTTTGCTTTTAGAACTCTACCAAACAAAAATACATTTTACTGCTTTATCATCCAATTTCTTGTGATGTTGTTCAGGCACTAATCCATATGCCAGAAAACCAAAAACACGTAGATGAGTGAAGATCCCCCTCCTCTCTCTCTCTTTCCTTCTCTCTCTCTATTTCCCTCTCTTTCTTTCTCTCTCTCTCTCTTCTCTTTCGATTTCCCCCTCTCTCTCTATTTCCCTCTCTTTCTCTTTCTCTTCCTTTCTCTCCCTCTCTCCCTTTTTCTTTCTCTCTCTCTCTCTCTCTCTCTCTCTCTCTCTCTCTCTCTCTCTCTCTCTCTCTCTCTCTCTCTCTCTCTTTCTCTCTCTCTCCCCCCCTTCTTCTCTCTCTTCCCCCACCCTCCGCCTAGTCCTCCATCCTCCCTAGCCCCTCCATCCGCCCCTAGCTCCGCCCTCCGCCTAGTCCTCAGCCCTCCGCCCCTAGCTCCTCAACCCGCCCTCCGCCTAGTCCTCCATCCGCCCTAGCCCCTCCATCCGCCCCTAGCTCCGCCCTCCGCCTAGTCCTCAGCCCTCCGCCCCTAGCTCCTCAACCCGCCCTCCGCCTAGTCCTCCATCCGCTCCTAGCCCCTCCTCTTTCCTCCCTCCGCTTCCTCTTTCCTCCCTCCACCTCCTCTTTCCTCCCTCCGCCCCTAGCCCCTCTATCCGCTCCTCCGCCATCCGCCCCTAGCCCCTCAACCCGCCCTCCGCCTAGTCCTCCATCCGCCCTAGCCCCTCCATCCGCCCCTAGCTCCGCCCTCCGCCTAGTCCTCAACCCTCCGCCCCTAGCTCCTCAACCCGCCCTCCGCCTAGTCCTCCATCCGCCCTAGCCCCTCCATCCGCCCCTAGTTCCTCCCTCTGCCTCCTCTTTCCTCCCTCCGCCCCTAGCCCCTCTATCCGCTCCTCACTCCGCCATCCGCCCCTAGCCCCTCAACCCGCCCTCCGCCTAGTCCTCCATCCGCCCTAGCCCCTCCATCCGCCCCTAGCTCCGCCCTCCGTCTAGTCCTCAGCCCTCCGCCCCTAGCTCCTCAACTCGCCCTCCGCCTAGTCCTCCATCCGCCCTAGCCCCTCCATCCGCCCCTAGCTCCGCCCTCCGCCTAGTCCTCAGCCCTCCGCCCCTAGCTCCTCAACCCGCCCTCCGCCTAGTCCTCCATCCGCCCCTAGCCCCTCCTCTTTCCTCCCTCCGCTTCCTCTTTCCTCCCTCCGCCTCCTCTTTCCTCCCTCCGCCCCTAGCCCCTCTATCCGCTCCTCACTCCGCCATCCGCCCCTAGCCCCTCAACCCGCCCTCCGCCTAGTCCTCCATCCGCCCTAGCCCCTCCATCCGCCCCTAGCTTCGCCCTCCGCCTAGTCCTCAGCCCTCCGCCCCTAGCTCCTCAACCCGCCCTCCGCCTAGTCCTCCATCCGCCCTAGCCCCTCCATCCGCCCCTAGTTCCTCCCTCCACCTCCTCTTTCCTCCTTCCGCCCCTAGCCCCTCTATCCGCTCCTCACTCCGCCATCCGCCCCTAGCCCCTCAACCCGCCCTTCGCCTAGTCCTCCATCCGCCCTAGCCCCTCCATCCGCCCCTAGCTCCGCCCTCCGCCTAGTCCTCAGCCCTCCGCCTCCCGCCCTCACACCTCCGCCCTCCGCCCCCCGCCCCTCACACCCCGCCCTCCGCCCCCCGCCCCTCACACCTCCGCCCTCCGCCCCCCGCCCCTCACACCTCCGCCCCCCCTCGCGCACACACTCCACCCCCTCACTCTCTATCTCTCTCACATACCCGCACATACACACGCACAATAACACACATATGCACATACATACACAAACACACTCATACACATACTATCACACATTCTCACTCGCACACACACATGCAACACACACACTCACCCACATACACACATATACCCACACACACATTTTTGCATATACACACCCACGATTACATTGGGACCTCTTCCTTCAGCAAGGTTATGAAGATGGACTCAGAAGTATACCATAATCTAAAGAGCAATTATGGGCAAGACTTTTATCAAGAAGAACCCAATCGTTCAAGCAAAGACCCCTTTGACCAGGATGATTGAAGAATGTAGGTAAAAAGTGAAAGTGGAATCGCCAGCAACCATTCACGGCGACTACCTATTTTGTGGATCTAATTCAAATCAAGGGGAATAATTGACCTACCCCTCCAATCTTGGGTAATCAACCGGCGCGTGATCAGTGGACGTGAAGATTCGGCAAGGCCCTCTTGGCCTATTGGGGCCTATAAAATCAAAGGATTTGTGCTCATTTGGTGTTACATGTACACGGTACACACATTTTTGGTACATTTTTGGAGTTTCATTGACGCGGGCATACGTGCAGAAGTCGTCTCTTCCACTTGGTGGTTTCAAGCCTATTGTAGGAGCTACTCTGTAGTGTGGATACAGAGGGTAGGCTTCTCAGTTGAGGGCTATGAGCACTATAGTGTAAGAAAGTGCCTTGGATTTTCTTTCCTTTCTGTGAGTCAGTATTGGTGATTGAGCTCTATTCTCTTGAGCAAATCTTACCATTTGTATTGTTCTGAGTTAGACTGCATGTAATTAGCCCCTTAAGCTGATGAGAAGATTCTATGCATTGAACTTATTTATTTCTAGGATGGCATGTTAGCCTTCTAAGCCTGCACTTTTGAGCATCTGAACAACCTTGTAATCATCTGAGTAAAATCAAGAAGTGATTGGTCTTCTTTGGTCATTTGTTGTCCATATTTTCTGAAGCATTTACCATTCTCTACAATTCTTGTTGTCTGCCTGCTCATAGAAATGTTAAAGGGTATACTTCCCTAAAGAGAAACCCCCTTGAGTAGGTGACGTACTGGACGTGTTTAATCTTCATTCTCTACCTTTGTTAAAAGCGGATACCCCAGTACCTCCTCTATAGTTTGGCACGTCCGATGGGACCTTTGCATTTCTGTGAGAGGTATTTTTGCCCTATTACAATTGTGAATAGGTACATGACCCATACACGAGCAGATAAGGAATCTCTTCGTGTTCGAAGGAGCCTTAACAAGTTAGCAATAACCATGGCTAGTGAGTCTACCTCCCCTCTGTCCTCCCTAAATTTATCGATTGATTTGGGTGCGACACCATTGTCAAAAGAAGGGTATAGGAGAACTCTAGACTTCTCCTCAGATACGTCAGAAGAGACACCAGTCCAAATGGAGGATCTTTCTCATTTGCTCTCCAGATTAAACATCAAGTTCCCTACCTTCAAGGGACATGCATATGAAGATGCTGATGATCATGTGAGGAGATTTATCTCTTTATGCCGTGGAAGAGGTCTGCAAAATAGAGAGGATGCAATGCTGGCACTTTTTCCATCCACATTGGAGGGCCTTGCAGATAAATGGTATAGTCAGTATGCAGATGGCCATTTCACTACATGGGAGGCTCTGAAGGCGGCATTCGCACAGACATTTCGACCAAGTGATTCTTCGGAAAGAGCTCTAGATCAGCTAGAGAATTTGAAGCTAAGACCAGGTGAATCCTTTCATGAACTTCACACTAGAACAAAAGCACTTGTTGCACGTCTGCCACATGCTCCCGGTGACTTTTTGGTTAAAAAGTGGATAGAAAAGGCTCTGCGGAGGTCATCTCAGCAGAAGCTTCGTGAGTCTCTTAGATTGGATGCGACCCTCAATGATTTTGTTGCAGCGGCATCACGCATTGAAGAAGCAAGGCAACATTTCGAAGGGGATACACAACCAAAGTACGCTGCAGACATGGATCCTATTGAGAAACTGAGGAGGGAATTGGAAGCATTGAAGACGCAGCAAAATCAACAAGAAGAGAAGGTCTTACCACCACTGTGTCGCACTAATGATGAAGTAGCTCAACTTCGCCGAGAATTAGAAGATTTGAAGACCACTCAAGATATAAGGAGACCAATTTGGTGTACAATCTGTAACAACAATGGACATTCCAATGCTAATTGCCCTATTAAGGTAAGCTGTCAATTTTGTGGAAAAGATGGTCATGAAGCCAGAGATTGCTATTACCTCAAGGGTACACAGTAGAGAGGTAACCCTCAAACTTTGGATTCATACTATGCTAGTACTTTGAATACACCTAACAGAGAGGAGAATAGGCCTGCAAAGCCTAGATATAATAGACCTTTGATGTGCTATCGTTGTGGTGAGTATGGCCACATGCAAAATAGGTGTTCTCTTCCAGAAGATGCACCCCCCTGTCAACATTGTCCAGAGGCCAAAGATCATTATACCAAGGATTGCCCAAGAGGTCGTCCTGCTCCAATTCACATGATTGCAGTCTCTCCACATGAAGAAGGGAAAACCACTCAGTCTTATGCCGTTTCATCCTCTGCAATGCCCATAATGACTAGAGCTAGGTAAGCAGCTGCAACCCATAGAGATGAACAACAAGGATTTCAGGATAAAGAGGAGGAAAAGAAGTCTGGATGGAAGGACCAGGTAGAAATTGAAGGAGCTTATGATAAGATAACTACTTCTCTAAAGGGCCAACCAACAAGTCTGCAAGAAAACACTCAGGAGGTAAATATTGAACATATCTTGAAAGGTATTCATCACAAGGTTAGTCTATATGAACTTATAAGGATGGATTCAAAAATAAGAATTGACTTACTGAAGATTATACACTCTGCCCACTTGGTCCAATCACCTAGTATAGATGGTTTCATGGTTGATTTTCCCCCTGCACCCTTAGCAGACTACCAAAGTTCAAGATTATCAGTTTGTATAAAGGATGAAACTCTTACAGGTGTGATCATAGATGGAGGCTCTGGTATCAATTTGATGCCAGATTTTACAATGAAAAAGCTAAATTTGAACCCCACCAAAATGGCACCATTTACAGTTACACTAGCAGATCAACATCGGGTTGCGCCACTTGGCATTATTGAAAAGGTATTGATGGTAGTACACGGTTGCCACTTTGTGTTGGATTTTGTTGTTATTACACTTCCACAGGAGACTTCCTATCCTTTGCTCCTGGGGAGACCTTGGCTGAGACAAGCAAAAGCTTTGCAAGATTGGGGAAAAAATAAACTATGGATTTCAACAAATACCAATAGCCAACTGCAACTACATTTGGAAGAAGGATTCGACTCAGGAAAAACTACTGGATATACTGTGGACACTCAGGTAATGCCCTCTCTACCCCAAGAAGAGGATACATTGTTAAATTGGATGATGGGAAGTGCAGAGTGTTGCACAGTGGAGATTAATGAAATTGAGGAAGAAGTTGCAGATAAGGTAATTACAAGAAAGGGCAATGAAGACCACAAGGTGTTGGAGAATGAACAATTGAAGGAAACTACAAGCTTTGAAGATGCAACCAATATAAAAGTATCAGAGAGGGAAGAGTATGAACCAAAGAGCAGAGAAGATCTTCCTTTTGCAGATATACCTCAAGGATGGATGGAAGAACATGTTGCAGAATATAAATTAAAATCCACTCCTGCATATAGTGGAGATGATTTCTCAAGCAAGACCAATTCTGAAACATTGGTTCAAGAAGTAAAATTAGGGGATGAAGAGAACCCTCAAATAGCTCACTTGGCATCCTGGTTGTGGCATTATCCTCCTTTGCTACAAAAGGTAACTTCTTTGCTTTTTACTTACAAAAGTGTCTTCGCATGGTCCTACAAAGATTTAATAGGAATACGGGAAGAGCTTGGGTTACATCGGATACCCTTAGTTGAGAGAGCCGCGCCAGTAAGAAGTAGGCCATATCGACTCAATCCGAAGTATGTAGAGGCGGTAAAGGCAGAGATTACAAAACTAGAGGAAGCAGGTATAATTGTGCCAGTAGAACATTCCAGGTGGCTCTCCTCTATGGTTATTGTGCCCAAGAAAAATAGCGGAAAAATAAGAGTATGTATTGATTTCCGTGCTTTGAATAAAGTAACTATTCAAGATGGATTTCGTCAGCCCTTCACAGAGCAAGTACTTGAAGAAGTAGCTGGTCACACTTTGTATAGTTTCTTGGATGGTTTTAGTGGCTACAATCAGATAGTGATCCATCCTGATGATAGGGACAAAACAGCCTTTCTCACTCCCTGGGGCACTTATGTCTATACTCGAATGGCTTTTGGTTTGAAGAATGCACCGGCTTCATTTAATAGAACGATGTATCTGATATTGGGCAAATGGTTAACAACCTTTCTACGCATTTTCATGGATGACTTTTCAGTATTTTCAGGTACAGATAGAAGGGCAACAGTTCAAGATTTCCATGACCATTTGGAAAATCTAAAAGAAATTTTTGAGCAATGTCTCAAAACAGGTTTGAAATTGAATCCTGATAAATGTCACTTTTTGGTCACTAAGGGCACTCTTCTTGGTCACATAGTATCTGCTGAAGGTATAACTGTTGACCCTGCAAAGGTTACAGCTATTCTTTCCATGCCAATTCCACAAAGCCCAAAGGAAGTGCAAAGTTTCTTGGGCCATAAAGGGTATCACAGAAGATTCATTAGGATGTATTCGGAAATTGCTAAGCCCTTGTCAAGGCTTACCAGCAAAAAGATCCCTTTCTCATGGAGTGCTGAAGCTGACAAAGCATTTTGTGAACTAAAGTTGAGGCTATGTACTGCTCCACTTTTAAGTGTTCCTAATTGGTCATTGGAATTTCATGTGCATACAGATGCTAGTCTTCATGCTGTTGGTGCAGTTCTAGCACAACCATCATCTCACAAAGTGGATAGACCTATCTCTTATGCAAGCAGACTACTCAACCAAGCTGAAAGAAATTACAGTACAACGGAAAGAGAAGGTTTGGCTATCGTATTTGCTCTTCAAAAGTTCCGACATTATCTCCTTGGTGTACATTTCATTGTTATTTCTGATCATCAGCCCTTGAAGTATTTGATAAACAAACCTAGAGTAGCTGGAAGGATTTGGAGATGGTTACTCCTATTTCAGGAATTTAATTTTGATATTCATATTAAGCCAGGAAAAGAGCACTACATGGCAGATCAAGTGTCCAGGACGACAATGAGCGAAAAGGCAACAGGTATTAATGATGAATTGGTGGATAGCAATCTTTTCCTAGTTGCAATCGGAACTGGTTGGTATGATGAAATTCTCCATGTTCTGACTACTGGAAAGATCCCAGAACACTTAACACCTATAGAAAAGAGAAGATTGCTCCTGAAAACCAAAGCATATTCTCTTATAAATGGAAATTTATATAAATACTGTCAAGATGATATATTGAGAAGGTGTGTCTATCCAGAGGAGGTAAATCTTCTGCTAGAGGCTGCACACAATGAAGGACATCTAAAGGGGGAAGAATTGGCTCATAGAATCATCCACAAAGGTTTATGGTGGCCTCATATTTTCAAGGATGCAATCAAGTTTTGTCAAGAATGCCACATCTGCCAGAGGTGTGCTCCCGCGCCAACCAGATTGAATTTCCAACCATTGGTCATATCTACAGGATGGCTCCCATTTGAACGATGGGGTCTTGATTTCATAGGGCCAATTAGCCCAACTGGGCAACCTGGAGGTAAAAAGTATATTTTGATGGCTACATGCTATGCCACTAAATGGATAGAGGCTAAAGCTACTGTGGACTGCACGGCTTTAACAGTAGCTAAATTTATGTATAAACGTATTTCCTCAAGATTTGGTTGCCCTCTGGAAATTACTAGTGATAGGGGCACACATTTTGTAAATCAATTGCTCCAGTTTATATTTGAGGTACAAAATCTTCCATAAAAAATCTTGTGCCTATTACCCAAGGGCAAATGGCCAAGCAGAGAGTTCCAATAAGATTTTGATCGGACTACTTCGCAAATTATCTTTTGACCATCAAAACTCTTAGCCACTAGCACTAATTGGTGCAATTTGGGCTTTTAGAACCACGAAGAGGGGAACCACAGGCAAGACTCCATTTCGGTTAGTATATGGGAAAGAGGCATTGGCACCATTTGAGTTTATTATCGGAAAGGAAATAGGAATCAAAACCATTGGCATTCAACCCCCCATTCAGAGATTGGTGGCATTAGAAGAGTACAGAGAAGGGGCAATGCAGAAACTTCTGGTGACACAAGAAGAGCGCAAGAAATTACATGACAGGTATCTAAGATCGAATAAAGTTCAAGAAGGGTCCATGGTTTTAGTGCATCAAGTCCCGGCAATTTCAACTAAATTGGCCCCCAAATGGACAGGACCATATAAGGTTATCAAGGTATTGCCACATGGTGCAGTGCATCTGGAAGATCTGCAGGGTAAAAGGATGCCCCTCGTCAACATCTCCAAGGTGAAGAGTTATTTGA